>SKCR01018063.1:0-20847 GCA_019454045.1 Zanthoxylum bungeanum | reverse complement strand
TGCTTTAATGCTCTCGGCCAAGGAGGGATTTGTGTCCGATTTGGTTTCAATCCAATCAAACCCACAATCGACATTAAATCAACATCCTAAATGATTTCATACACATCCATGTCCTAAAATCAAAATGCCAAGACATTCAAGGGCAAAGTAGATTCGGCCAAGGTGAAATATTTGGGGATTTTTGTTCAATTCAAAATCCAATCAAATTAGTTTTAAATTAACATTATCCTTATGATTCTAATTCATCCAATGAACTAAAATCAAAAAATTCCAAGAACTCCAAATAGCATACACATTCGGCCAACATCACAAATTTGGGGAAAATTGTTCCAAACACATTTTCTTGAAATTGATCAAATCAATCTTCAATACAACATATATTAAGCATGCTCAATCATCCAATTTCACAAAATCATGCTCAAATACAAAATACCCAATTTTAAGCCCTACATTTTCATGCTTGAACCTATAGCTCTTGATGCCATTGTTAGTTTTATATCTAGGTCCCAAGATCAAACAAGACATGAAATACATGTGTGAATACATCAACGGAGGTAGCGGAATACTCACATCGATCGGTTGAGACGAATCGGCAACAAACGAAATTGATTTTTCCCTTGCAAAAACGCAACTGCAGTGCAGTCCACTGCCTTGACAGTTTCAGTTTTGAGTCAAGTTTTGAGCTTCGAATCTTCGTCGAATGGTTCCCGACTCATGGGTGAACCTCCCTACCACCTTCGCAAGTCTCTCGGAGTGCTAGCTCTTCTTGATTTTGCCACAAAATCAAGCACATTGCTTCCCAAACTCACGCCCAAAATAGAAGAAACCAGTGAGCATATTCTGCCCATTTGGGCGTGAATAATGAAAGAGAAAGAGAGGAGGGAAAGTGTGTATTAGGTTTGTAAAGCATTTCCAAAATGCCTTATATATTTTTCATAAAAATATATTAAACATTTACCAAACAATTAATTAAAATCAATGGTAAATACTTTCCACCAACTTACACACTATTTCACCAAAACACATCACTATTCATTTTCACTTTATTAAAGTGGCATGTCTTTCAATCAATCAATCACATCACTCAAAGTGACGTTTGATTTGACGCTTGATGTGAAGAATGATTTGACGCTTGATGTGACTTGCGTTGCCGCACTCGAATTCGAAATACGAATGCGCTCGCAATCACACTCGGGCTCGGGTTCGCTAATTCTCAATTAGCGAATTTTCCGTCGCGTCGTAATTAAATGATTACGCCTAGCGAATTCACTATTCACGTCGCTAACGAATTAATTCTAAATTAATTCGTTCGCCCGAATTAAAATCCAATTTCAATTCCGCGTCGAAATCCAATTTCGTTTAATATATCGAATATATTAATTTAATCGATTAATTCCAAATTAATCGTTTTCTCTCTTTAGACGATATTTTATCCTAGAAAAAATATCTTCGTAATTAATCCTAGATTAATTTTCTCTCTTTCATCAAATTAATCCCAGATTAATAAATATGCGAGTCATGCGTCATCGGTGGATCACTGGGAAGCGACCCATGAGATCCCCGGATAAGTCGGCAATAAATACGGTCGTCGGAGTATCCGAATCACGTACGTACCAAGTACTACGTTCTACCGATTTACGAGACAAGATCGGCTTCTAGCAAAGCACGAAGTCTACCCAATTCTCCGGTCATATTCATCTAAGAATATTTAAGATCTATATCAAGCGTAGTATACCAAGTATTGTGTATATTGGTCCAGTATCGGATAGTCACGTGCTAGGGCTGGGGCTGGATAAGTGTCTGCCCCGTCCGAAGCACATGTCGGATGTCTGGTAACTAGTCTCTATAATCGGATATACATGACCTTGTCATAATATCCCGATGGCCGGCCAGCACTTAAGAGCACTAATACCGTATCCTGCGTGACATCATCTCCACTATGACTGGAGTGATACTTCCGTCTTGACATCACACCCAATACTCTACGATTCTCAATATACCCAGCATTGGCGTACACAGAACCTGTTACAACCCTGGACGACCTCAACTAAAGTATATTGATTGTCGTAAGCATTAGCGGTGTAAGTCTCAGGTTAAGACCATACACACCTACCCTGATTTCGGACTCCCATAGACACATAGTCATAATACCAATGGGATTCCGAGGGGTCTATCCAGAGCGAAGCTGTTTCCCGTACCATCGGTGAAACACAACCTCCTATCGCACTTGCATGAGTATCCAATACCCAAATATATGAGAACTATGTTGTTGTGCCCTCACAACGCACACAAGTGCAATACTAGTCTATTCCGCATTATCGATGTCCAGTCTCGATAATACTACGACTAGGGATATTTAATGATTAATCCTTCGTGGACTGATACTGTCTCATATCATCTCAATCCAGGAACTAATCATATGGACCTCTCCTCATTTATATATCTAAGGTGATCCAATCACAAATGATGAGAGTGCAATTTCCTTGTCACATAGTTAATTTGTACAACAACACTATGATCTGTACAAATAGTTACGCTATGGGTCATATTATCCAACATTTTTTTCATTGCTTTTTTATATGCTTCCTCCAATTAAACGAGAGCAATGAATATTACAAACTTTTCACTTACAACTAATGGTCGTATGTTACCATGCATGTTGATAATACCTGTCAACTGAGCATATGAAGATCCAATTTAGTCAGTATTATGGAGAATTCACAAATTAAATAATTCAAGAGGAAATAAACAAAAATTAACTTGTTACGAAATATGTTGAGATACGTGTCAGGAGTGGAAATTCCTTCCACAACTATCTCACACCAATTTCACCTGATTAGTCAAGTTAAAAACACAAAAACACAAAAATACAAAATATTTTTATTTTTTTTCTAAAAAATTTTAATTTTAATTTTTTCAAAATTATGACTAAAAATCAAAAAATAAAAACGAGATACTAGTCAACTATTCCCCTCCCCCAAACCTAAATGAGACATTGTCCCCAATGTCTTAAAAAGTAGAAGAAGAGTTTAGAAACAATACTTGGTTAGCTGAAATTATACATCTAAAAAGAAAATTAAAGGTTAAGATCCAAATTTATCTGACCATTCTTACCACGATCATTATTATACTAGTTTATCTTGGAAATGATAGGGTCAATTTGTGGTTCAAAGGCTAAAATTTGGTCAGTTAAATCATTGGCAGTTTTGACAGTGAAGAGGATTTCTTTTATAGGTTTTGATACGAACCCATTTTTCTGGGCATCATCAAGAAACACACAAATAAAATCATAAAATCCATCAGTGTTAAATAGTCCAATCGGTTTCTGGTGTATGTTCAGGTTCGCCCAAAATAGTACTGTAAAAATTTCCTCCATCGTACCTAAGCCACCTGGCAAAGCAATAAAAGCATCAACACGATTAATCATTTCCACAAGTCGTTCAGACATACCTGACACGATAACTTCCTCTATGTTTGATGGTCCTATCAGATTCGCCTCTGCCAAGGGTTTTGGGATCATTCCCAGAACTTGACTAAATTCTTATTGTACGACCCTTGAAACGTACTCCATTAGTCCAAGATTGCCACCACCATATACTAGGTGCATATTCCTTTCAGCTATGACTCGACCCAATTCCTGTGCTGCCACTACGAATTTTGGTTTACAACCAGAACTAGTACCGTAAAACACATAAATATTTACAACTCGTCTTTTTGAAGTTGCTTCTACTCTTTTTATATATTTTTTCCTCAAGTTTGGATGCCTTCAAGAGTGCAATGATGAGTTGAATTTATAGAACCTGAAAAAGGGTGAGTAATAATAGCACTAGTACCTGCCAAATGATAATTATTAGCTAAACAGTAAAATATATCATGAAAGTCAAAAAGTCTTGATCCCGTCGGAGAAAATAAAAGAAAATAACAAAACAAATCATAATTATTAGATAAATACAAATAGATAATAATATTTACAAGAAGTAACAGCTTGAATGATGTTTATGCGTCATGGACAAGCTTCCCATCCAATTTTCTTATAAATTGGCAAATAGGGTCTTTTAGAGTCAGATCCCCGAGACTTAAATGTTGTCTTTCTTTTTGGAGTTGTGCATGTAACATGTGAATTGCGTGATGTACATATCCACTGGGATGCATCTAAAGAGTCAATGATATGTCATCCAAAGACTCCTTACTCAAGCCATACCTAATGAATTTAATTTTATTTTCATGGTTATCTGACACCATTCCTAAAGAACGACAACGAGCATTAGATGTCATGCGTGCATATTTATAAAAAAACACTCATTCTTTTAGCTCTTCTCTTTTTATCATATGTGCTTCTTCCTAAACCAGGTAGAATTGAGACAAAAGAGTCAGAGGACTCACCTGCCAATCGGACCCGTGCTTCAATAATCTAATGAATGTCATTAGGAATACCTTTGATCATCAGAAGTCTCATTCGTTCCAAGCGAGCTTTGTAGACTTTCATCAAAGAGTTTTGAGGGAGAGAAGGAAATTCTTTGTGAAGATTTGCGAGAACGTCTTCCATCCTGAAATGTGACTTTACCTATAAAAATTAAACATACAAAATATCTATTGTTTGCAAAATTGTGCATGACTTTACCCATGCAAATTGTGTATATATTTTGTGTGTTTAATTTTCCACTTTTAATATTTCAAAATTAGAAATCTCCCTTATTGTCAATGTTTACCGATTAATTAATTATATTTAACCAGACTATAAAGGCAAAAATTTCATTTGTCTCAATTAAGTCCAACCGACCATATAGGTGGTAACAAGGTTATTACCTTAATCGACCATATAGGCGGAAACTACGTCTGGAATGTAAAATCGACTATATAGGCAGTAAATAAGGTTGTCACCTAAACCGGCTATATAGGCGGTAACTAATTAATCCAAATTTTAATTAAAATAAGGGAGATTAATCTAATTTATTATATTAAAAGTCTCACATTTTCACCCTAACAGAATGAGATTAGCTGCTCATATTGTAAATGAAAACAAACAAAATTTTATTAATTAAATAAAAAAAATACAAGAAAACTTAAATAAATATACAAGACACTTTCCTTTAGGTTTTCATGGAGAAATTTCTCCAAAGAAAGTATGAAAAATTTACAAAGTTTAGCTTGGTATTTATAGGCAAATCTAAAGGCTTCCACCAATTTCTCCACCAAACATGGCACCAAACATGGAACCAAATCCTCCACCAAACATGCAAGCATGTTTGGTGGAAGTTTGACAATTTTCGTTTCTTATTTTATTATTATTATTTTATTTTGAAAATGACTTTAATAATTATACATAACACACTTACGAATGTTTTATCAATTTCGATCATGGAAACTTCAGAATTTGAAATTATTATGAACTTCAAAGTTGTAGATCTTTGAGTCTTTTGTAATCTGGACATTGAATCACCTCAATCTGATATCAGAGTAAGATATTATGGCCAAATTACGAAACTTGCGTAAAGTTGGAATTTCCGAAATTGTACTTCGTTAGTAAGCCATTTCAAGTTTCCAATCTCCAAAATCAAAATGTCAAGTCCAATTTTTGTCCTTATTTGTTCCACATTTCATCCTGATTGATTCCATTAAATCCCGATTTTATTTTATCTGCAAAATTAACTAAAACACATCAAAACTTTCATAAAACTCGAGAAATTATACAAAATATTAAGTAAAAGGGGCGGTAAATATTGATATATTTTCCGCTCATCAGGCTGACTGGACAATTCACCTATGGTTCGGCTACTGGTGTTGGAGTTGGTGCTTGGAGCGCCAATCTGAATGATGTATTGTTCATTTTATTATCTATTAATAAAATAACTATATTTTCATTTCATACCTTATTTATGGTATTGTCATTATGCATATTAGATTGATGTATAAATATGCTAAGAATGACATCGACCTTAGAATAGTCTTGTAGTAATACTAGACACTAGGTGGTTCGAAATTGAGATAAGTATTACTATTGTAAACTATTATTAAAGTAAATATTCATAATCATTGGTTTTGGAATACAATCAAATTTCTATAACCTAGAAGACTAGCACATGTCATATATTGGAATTTGAGTTCTAATGGTTTAACCTGATGTACCATGAGTTTTGGAAGCTTGTATAGACGTGTGGGTATTGATTGGACCGAATACTGAATGACTCACATGTGATTCATAATAGTTAGAAGTACACACCACCGTCAATAGGAATCTCCTCGAGTCGAGTAGCATATGTAATCTTTCGACTATAGGATAACATTGATTTTGTGTGAGATTTTCCACTCTTTGATGCCATATATGCTAGAAACCTTTCATGGTCTGACATCTAGATGGTCGTTGGGGGTGGACCGATGCACTCGTTAATCAAGTGCGAATCAAGATATAATCCATCGGCTCGTATGTGTACTATAAGTGGTTTAGGTATCCATGTAAGTAAGTCGCGATTCTTAAAACTTTGGCCAAAGTCGATCACCTAGGGTGGATCGTATTAGTTATGAAGAATCATGGACATGTCACATTGAGATGTGTGCCTCAGAAACATGACAATATATTCTATGTTTCGTAAGCACAACTCAAATAGACTACGACAGTGAGATTGTTAAACATATGTGTTGATCTCGACTTGTATAGTTTAGAAAGGTCATTCGTGTTCTTCATGAATTTGGAGGTTGCCGAATTACATACATATTAGCTAGGATTATATGACGAACGTATCTGAACTTAGAGAGTCCCAATATGAAGTGTACTCGTTGAGCACTTGGGTAGCCGATTAATTTTGATAAAAGATAATATTCAATATTATAATTATCAACTAAGATAATCAAGCGTTATTGGATAACATTGATTATTTACTTTGACCTAATTAGATTAATTGGATTAATTTAATATTTACACAAGGGTTTTGTCATAATTTTATAATTATCTCTACCATTTGAGGATATTATGGTAATTATAAATATGGTACTATATATATTTTTGACTTGATTTATTGGATTAAAACAAAATGGAAGACATGTAACTAATCCATTAATTAAGCTTTGTCTTGAATTAATTGGATTAAATCAAAGTGGTAGACAAAGGTGTAGACAAAGGTGATTAGTCACACCTAATTATACACAATTGGACAAACTAGATTAAACCCACATAAAAGTTGATTAGAAATTTTATTAATTAAAAATTACTTAAGTTTTGCTATAAATATCAAGCTTTAGGAAGATTTTAATTAAGCTTGAGAAAACAAAATACAATCAATTCTTGGAGATATTAGCCTAAGTTAGGAAGTATTTAGAGAAGCTTTGTGAGGTCTCTATAATATTTTATCTAAGAGAAATCAAGATTGGATCTTGGAATGAAGCTTGCTAGCATTGGAATCAAGATTGGATCTTGGAGTCAAGCTTGCAAACCTAGGAAGTTCTCCAACCATTTCAACAAAGAGAAGGAGATTGAATCTTTACATCAAGCTTACTAGGTAAGTTTGAATTTCTCTTAAGCTATGTTCTTCATTAGTGAGTTTTCATTAGTGAGACATATAGTGATGAATTATGTATTGGATGCATGATTATATAGCTTATAGTTGAAATAAGGCTAATAAATTGTGTTAACATGCTTTGGAAGTATAAACACCATATGCTTGTTAATTAGGTCAAATATGTTCATGTTGAACATGGAACAATTAATAAGAGTTTGGAACTCTAGATTAAAGCTTAGAGGTACGGCTACCATTCTACAATCACTTGACCACATTTGGGATAACGAGAATGGTTCATAAGACAATATATAGTGGGATTCTAAATTGCTTTGTGTTTTCATTCAAATAAATGCATATATGTATTTAGAATACATGTATGTTAGTTGTATAACATGTGTTCTGGTTTGTTTTGATGTTAAAATTTATTTTAAGGTGTATTGAAATGATATGAGAAAATTCGAAGTGTTTAGGATTGGTTTGAAGTTGAAAAATGCACACTACATAGGGGAGCATCGCGACACTGACCTTCCAGCGTCGCGACACTGAAAATCAGATCTAGTAGCGTCGTGACTCCAACTCCTCTGTGTTGGGACGCCGATACGTTCAGCTCTCGCAGTTGCTCTAATACTTTGGAGTGTCTTGACTCCCAAGTCTCTGTGTCGCGACTCCGATGATGAATACTAAAACTCATTTTCTATATTTCAGAGTTTTCGGACTCCGATTTAGTCCCCATTTCTTCTTACGGACTCGTATTGAAATGTAGTTTGCATTAAAATATTTTAAAATACACCTATCTCTGATATCCTTTGGTTAGACCTATTTTCGCTGTACGGGTCACCGATCGACCCTAGGGGTTCCACAACTGCCCCAACAGAATGGTATCAGTAGCCAGACTTAACCACACAACACATGTTGGATGTTAGACATGTATTTGAATCTATGCCACTATATTTTAGTTTAATTATATATAAGTCATATTGGATATGCATTGCATGGTTTAAATTAAAATTCTGACCTAATTATGTTAAAGACTTGATTGTCATAAATCTCCCATAATTAGGTGATTACTTTATTTTAAGTAATAATATTAGTAATTTTGGAACATTATTGGATGGTCCATCTTGTCAATATGGAGATGAATGAGTTCTTACTACTTATATCTAAGATCGTCATTAGTGTGAGGGTATAAATGCTTGGAACTTAGGTCGCTCAGGTAAAACATTAGATGTAGCGTGATGAGTTAACGCGACGCCAATGAGTTTCTTCACTGGTTTGCGCGTCCTGTGCTTCCGATGCTCCCGCACGTCTGATGCTTCTGTAAGGTCCTGAAACACGAGTACTTGCTCCATTCTTCATGTTCCATTGCTTCATAATTACAAAGCACAAAATAAACATAATTAAGATTAAAACATATGATAAACAAGCCGAGTTAGCAGTGTTCTAAGTACATATTTGGCAATCCTAATGAATGTATTTATATGGTACAACCAGATGGATTCGTAGCCCAAGGTCAAGAGCAAAAGGTTTGCAAGTTGTAAAGGTCCATCTATTGATTCAAGCAGTCATTTTCATCTTGGAACATAGGATTTGATACCACGATCAAGTCTTATGATTTTAAGAAAAACGTCGACGAGCCTGTGTGTGCAAGAGCGTCATTGTCAGTAATATGGTTTTTCTCATTTTGTACGTCAATGATATTTTACTCATTGGAAATGATGTAAAAATATTATCGAAAGTGAAATCCTGGCTAGCTAACCGATTCCAAATGAAAGATTTGGGAGAGACCATTTATATACTTGGAATCCAGATTCTTTGGGATCGGTAGAGATGACTGTTAGTTACGTAAGTAACACATGCTTTGCCCATTTT
The DNA here is from genome assembly GCA_019454045.1 of Zanthoxylum bungeanum. Taxonomy (NCBI): domain Eukaryota; kingdom Viridiplantae; phylum Streptophyta; class Magnoliopsida; order Sapindales; family Rutaceae; genus Zanthoxylum; species Zanthoxylum bungeanum. The sequence continues at coordinate 11,485 of SKCR01018063.1, read as the reverse complement.
CGGCCAATAATAACCACTTCTGACGATTAACCTTATCATTTTGACTTCTACTAGGTGGGCCCCATAAATTCCTTCATTGACCTCAGCCATTATCGGTTTGTCTTCTGTTGTTCTAACACATTTTAACAATACACCATCTTAGTACTTTTTGTATAAGACATTGTCTAACAAACAAAATTTAACCCACATATCTTCAGCCTTCGATCAACTTGTCAAATGGGACTTTTCAAGAATTCCAGTTCATTTTGCAAAGCTACTCTAATTGAATGTATGTTAATTTCCAGGGCAATACTTCCTCTTGCCTATAAACCAACTAAAATGGGGTAACTTTAGTGCTTGATCGCGGTGATGTCCTGTAAGTCCACAAGGCTTAATTTAAACACTCGTTCCACCATCTTGTATTTTCCATAACCATCTTTCTGAATATACCCCACAATGTTTTGCTGGACGATTCAGCTTGGCCATTTGACTAGGCGTAATAAGGCATAGAATTTACCAATTGAATCCTAAATTCGCCAAAGAAGCGTTTAACTATTTCCCAATTCAAGAAAGTCTCTTGGTAGACCATTATAGTTTAGGGGATTCAAAACCTATAAATAATATGATCCCTAATAAAATTGATGATTCTCTCTTGGGAGATTTCCACCAATGAGATGGCTTCCACCCACTTGGTGAAGAAATCAATAGGTAAAATGATAAATGTATGCCTTTTGATCGATGAAGGGTAAATTTTTCCAATAAAATCAATGGCCCATCTCTTGAATGGCCATGGTTTTATAATAGGAGACATCTCACTTTTTGGACCCCGTTAGATCGGCATATGTCTCTGGCACGCTAGACATCCCTTTGCATATGTAACACATGCTTCGCCCATTTTCGGCCAATAATAACCACTCATGAAGATTAACCTTTTGATTTTGACTTCTACATAGTGGGCCCTATAAATTCCTTTATGAACCTCAGCCATGATCATTTTGGATGCTGTTCTCCTAAAATATTTCAATAACACACCATCTTAGCACTTTCTGTATAAGACATCGTCTAACAAAATGAAATTCAACGCGCGTGTCTTCATCCTTCGATCAGCTTGACAGATGGGATTATCAAGAATTCCTTGATCTCTTTCCTCTAGTCGATTACATCTTCGTCCCTTGTACCAGAAATGCTCAATGTTTCATTCCATATTTGCAATATAGGCATAATGACTCCATTTTGACGTACTATGTCTTGCGTGACATCTCACAACTCCTTGTATCCTAAAGACATTTGAGCTAGAGAATTTGTTGTTGCATTGTTGGCCTAAGGATATGTTGAATTTCCACTTGATCGAATTTATTTAACAACTCTCGAGTAGCTTCTAACAAGGCTGTGATTGACTAGCTTTGACACTTGAAAGAGCCCATAACTTGATGGACCACCAATTGTGAATCGCCCTTTATAGACACATTTTCACCCCATGTCAAGCAACAATTCCAATCCAATAAATGAGGCCTCGTATTCGACCTAAATATTGGTACAATATGTGCTTAATGTGAAGAAGAAATGGTATTCTCGTCCTATTGGGTTGACTAATAGAATTCATATTCAAGCTCCATTGGTCGCTTTGACCAATCAAAATAAAGAGATCAAGGCTTCAAATTACAGTCGAATATTTCTAATTTGATTTCTTCAGTTGTGCTCACATACAGGTGATCGACTAAGAAATCAGCTAAAGCTTGGTTCTTTATTGCCTTTTGTGGTACATGTTGAATATCAAATTCAGACAATGTTAATGACCAAAAACCAACTCCCTGATTCAAAATGGGGCGAGAAAATATGTATTTTATTACATTAATTTTTGAAATCAAATATAAAATGAAGGGCCGTAAGTAGGCCCTTAACTTAGTATAAATAAAATACACGACCAATTATCTGTTGAGGTAATAAATGACTATTTCCTCACCAATATTGTCATCTTGTGCAATCATTCATGTTATTGACTATTATTTGGTCGTGATGTAGAGCTTCATTTGTCGTTCTGTTATTAGCGGCACCAGGACCAATGGTCTTGCCAGATAAGCCTTCAGGTTGTCAAAAGCTTGGAGATATGGCTACCATCTAGAATCACTTAACAACCTTTGGGTGACCTAGAATTGTTCATGAGTCACTTTATTATGGGATTCTAATTTGGTTTGTCTTTTAATTCAAAAAAATACATATATGTATTTAGAATATATATATATATATTATATATATATATATATGTTTGTTATAACATGTGTCGAGGTTAGTTTAAAATTATTTTTGGGTATTGTGAAAGTGTTTAAGGAAATTTTAGAAAAAAATTTAAACAGCGCCTACTTTGTTGCAGTGCAACATGCTTACTATGAATATTTTCTCCAACCTATCAATCTTTTCCATCATCACATTGATGAAGGTTCTGGTATGTTCCATATCTTCATTGGTTTTCTTCTATTCTAGCTGTAGACGCTCTAACATTTTGTGCATCCAATATACTGCAAATGGCTTATGGCTTCTATGATTTACATCTTATGCAATCTTCTTAGTATGTTGATTAGTTTTCTTACTAGCTCTCTGCAGACGACACCAACTGCTGGTGGTTGTTTTTCATTCCAATGTCAAAATATGGAATTTAACCCTCGAACAAACCTCTCTTAACGGTGAATTCATTTGGTTAGTGGGAACCACATAAACTTATAGAAGACAAACAATCACAAAGTACAGGTTTAACATGATTCGGTGAAGAGTGGCTTCTGTCTATGTCCACAAGAGAATGAAGTGTAATTTTATTAGGCTCGACGTTAAAATCGACCATGATGTCAGCTCATGTCACTGAATCATCATTACAAACTTTAGTCATCATTTCTATTGTTGGACAATTATGACCCATAGCATCGCTATTTGTACAGAACATGGTGTTGTTGTACAAATAAACTATGTGACAAAGGAAATTGCTCTTTTATCATTTGTAATTAGATTACCAAGATATATAAATGATAAAAGTCCATATGATTAGTACCGGATTATTAAGATATGAGACAATATTAATCTACTAAGGTTTAATCATTAAATATCCCTAGTTGTAGTATTATCGAGACTAGACATTGATAATACAGAATAGACTAGTATTACACTTGTGCGTGTTATGGAAGCGTAACGACATAGTTCTCATATATTTGGGTATTGGATACTCATGCAAGTGTAATGGGAGGTTCTGTTTACAGATGGTACGGAAACAACTTCGCTCTAGATAGACCCCTCAGAATCCCATTGGTAGTATGACTATGTGTCTATGGGAATCCGAATCAAGGTAGGTGTATTTGGTCTTAACCTGAGACTTGCACCGCTAATACTTGCGACAATCAATATGCTTTGGTTTTGGTCGTTCGAGGCTTTAACAGGTTATGTGTACGCCTCTTCTGGGTATATTGAGAATCGTAGTGTATTGGGTGTGATTTCAAGATGGAATTATCACTTCAGTCATATGTAGATGATGATCACGTAGGATACAGACCTAGCACTCTTAAGTACTGCAGTTATCGGGATAATATGACTAGGTCATGGTTATCTGATTATAGAGACTAGTTACCAGAGATCCGATATATGCTTCGTACGGAGCAGACACAATCCCAGCCCTAGGCCTAGCATGTGATATCGATACTGGATCATAATACGCAATACTACATATACTACGCCTGAAAAAGATTATATATATTCCTTAAAGAATATTTCTAGAGAATTGGGTAGGCACGACGCTTTTCTAGAAGCCAACCATGTCTTGTAAATTGGTAAGAACGTGGTACCGGGTACGCACGTGTTCGGATAGTCCGACGACCGGATTTACTGCCAACATATCCAGGGATCTCATAGGTCGCTTCCCGAAGATTCACCGATGATGTATGACTCAAACAGAATTAATCTGGGATTAATTATTAGAGAAAGAAAATTAATCTGGGATTAATTACGGCGAAAATTTATACGGGATAAAATTCGAATAGAAGAGAGACAACATTATATTCGATATATTAAATGAAATTAGATTTCATAACGGAATTAAAATTGGATTTTAATTCGGACGAACGAATTAATTTAGAATTAATTTGCGAGTGACTTTTATAGTAATTTTGCTAAGTATAATTATTTAATTAAAGTTGATTTAATTATGTCGCAACGGAAAATTCATTAATTCGAAATTAACTAACCCGAGCCCGGAATGTGTTTGCGGGCCCACTCGAATTTTGATGGGGCCCACATCAAGTCACATCACATGTCATTCTCATCACTTTATGTTGATGGAAGTTAGTAGTTTGTGATGACTTGTTGTTTACACTTCCTTATTTTATTTTGAAAATGTGAGTGACATTTACCAACTTGAGATTTGGTATATGACATTTTATTTTTGGAAAATCAAAAACACTTCACACTTTTCATCACTCTATTCTCTCTCACTTGGGCGTGACCATCTCTCTCTCTTTTACTCTCCAATTGCCGAGAGTTGTATCATGTACAAGGGGAATTTTGTTACAAAAATCTCCATTGTTAGCACATCAAAGAGTCATCCATGGTGATAGGGAAACCATTCCCAAGAGTTTGGAATTCATTCATCAAGCTTGGAGCTCAACATACAATCAAATGAGAGCTTGGAGCAACTTCAAAGGAGGCAAATTTTTGAGTATTTACACATCTTTTATGCTTAATAGATCATTGGCATGTTCTTAGAGAAACCAATAATGGTATTAGAGACAAAATTAAGCATGGAATGAACTTAGGGTTTATATACTTTAATTTGGGATTTTGTGATTTGAGCATGATTTCTTCAAATTGATGATTTGGTTGAGCTTGGATGATGTTAAATTAGATTTGTGCATCTTAGGAATTGAGAAAATGAATTGGATATATTTCCCCCTAATTCCATATGCTTGGCCGAATATGATAACCCTAGTAGCTCATGGTGATTTTTGATTTTAGACCATTGGATGTGTTTAAAATGCATGAGTATATTGATTTGTGATTTTATTGGATTGGAATCAAAATTGATGAAAAAAATACATATTGCCGTGAGCCTTGGAAGCTTGTTGGAGTTTGATTTTGCTTCAATTATGTTGGACATGAATTGATAATGATTAACCATGATTAATTAATTAAATTGGTGTTTTGGAAATTTTAATTTAACTAATTAATTATGGCTATACACTTTAAATAAAAATTATGATATTTGGAATATTGTAATTTAATAAATTAGTCTTTAATTTGGAATTGGGCTATTGATGTTATATTTTGGCCTTATGGGCTTGGTTGGGCCAAGTTGGTTTAGGACAATTGGATTGGATCCAAATTGGGCCTAAAACCATTCCATAAAGTTCAAATATAATAAATGGGCCTTTTAAATTTAATTAGGCCTAATGGGCCGAAATTAATTTTATGACAAATAAGGTGATTCCTTTATTGGGCCTTGGCATTTGGGTTTGACCCATATTGGCCAAAGCCCATGCCTTAAGAAATTAATTGAAAGCCCATTGGACTTTAATTAAATTGACATTAGATGTTAATTGGGCTTTGAGACCCATTAAGATTAGATTTAGAATCTAAGTCGCAAATGCACTTTAATAAAGTGTAATTATTTAATTTAGAATTAAATAAGAATTAGTATTGAATACAAATTAAATCGGATTTCAAATTGTAGTTTGATATAGTTCAAGAATATGCACTTTGAGTACTTATTCTTAAACGAGATGTACTCGCGCAAATCAAATCGTTGTTTGAACATTGGATGATCACTTAATCAAAGATTAATTAATTGGATTAGATTGATTGAACAACATGTTTTGTGTGAATGCATGGATGTATTGTATGAATAATGTATATCAGATGGATATTAGATGGGGTGAGGCCAATTTTGGAAATTATTGTAAATTTAGAATTTATTAAATTGGACCTGCGTGTCCAGCCTTTATCTCCTGACTCTTTGTAATTCTCTTCTCACCAATTCCCCTCAATGTTAATGAGGTTCTTTATTGTATTATGTAATTGGGTAGAAGTTAGAATTGTGCTAGCCGAGGAGAGGAAAGTGAGAGATTTGTTCTAGGAACAATTTGTTTAATATCCATCCGCATATCATTATTATTTTATTCGCGCCTTATTATGCTTTTAGAATGCATGCTTAAGGGTGTATGATGAGACATAATTAAAGATAATAAATTGGTTTCCAAATCGCTACAAAAACCCTCATTTTATATTAAACGTTTTTCTTTCCATTATGTGATTCTCTCTCAAGATCCAAGATTGGCATTGGTTTGTTGGCCAAAGTCAAGATCAATGTCCATCGCAGATTTGTTTGAATCATGAAAGCTTTGTTCCATATCGTACGCCTTGGGCAAGTTGTGATTTGTTGGCCAAAGTCAAGGTCACTTCTTGTTCATCGACCTTGATTACGAAGCTTTCCCACTGTCAATGGGTCACGCTTAATTGGTTTCATTAAGCTTGTTGAGCCAAAACTAAGGCTTAGTTGATTCAGAGGAAAAAGGTTAGGCAATATATTGGATATATTGGCATATATTGGATATATGTTTCGGACTTGGAGGTCCACCTACTGGATCTAGGAATTTGATGAGATCCAATTGATCTTAGAGATCTACCTAGTTAAGTTTCATACAATTTATTGGCCAAAGTCAAGGTTGTGTGTTATTTAACGAGATCCTAGCCCACTAGGAAACTGGGTTTCCCGAGTACTCCATAGAGGGTTAGAGGCTCGCCGAAAAATAGTGGGAGAGAAGTATTAAATTTGCAATTTCATTTAGATACTTGTCAATACGCGCTCATTTTATTTTTTGTCATTAAAAATTTATATATATTAGTTTGACTAATATTCAATTGTTGTTTTAATTAAACAGTTGGACTGTATTCAAACTACTTCATTTATAGTTGATTATATAATTGGATTATAGTAATCAATATATTTGAATTTAACCAATTAAATAGTACTTGATTATATAGTTAGACTATAGTAATCATTATATTCGATTGTACCCGAAATTGTTGATTGGATAGTTGGACCATTGGAATCAAGATAACTGAAAGATTAGCGTTTAAAACATAACCCTGGGTGAAAATGTCTTTAAGCAGCTTCAATTTTCAAATTGGGAATAGAACCTCAGGATAGTCATGGGAGTCGAGAAGTTACTTTATTTATTAGAGTGACATCTCGGGCCTGAGCTCGGAGTTGAGAAAATAGTAGAGCATGAGCTTTGGACGACTCATGGTGATGATAAATTTAGTGCTCAATCCGTTATGCTTGCCGCAATGACTCCTTAATTTCTTCGTCAGACTTAAGGATTAGCCTTATGGTATGATATTGAAATTGAAGGATCTTCATAGATCTATTCTTAGATCTTAAAAGTACTAATTACAAAAGAAAAATCTTGGAGAGTTAATGGCTATGCTCAAGGAAACGGAGCCAGAGCTTGCAAAAGGGCAAGAAGCGCAATGTGCATCTTACTTCAACATCCCAGAAGGTCAAGGCTTGGCCGAAGGCTTCTAGAGATATGAAAAAGGGGCAGAGACAAAATCGTCACAGTCTTCTAGGAAGACAAATGACGTATCCCTAGATGTCTGCCTAAACTGTGGCAAACGGGGTCACTGGAAGCGTGACTGCCGTATGAAAAAGGCAGCCATGAAGGAAGTGAAGACGGACAGGGGTCCGACTTCAGGTATGTTTGTTATAAACATGTCCACTGCTGGTTTTAAAATTGGATTTTAGATACTAGATGTGGTACATAAATATATGCACTGATATGCGGGATCTGCTGATTAGCAGGATGCTGACTTCATATGAGATTGACATGCGAGTCAGAAACATGACGAAAGTCATTGTTTTGGTCGTATAAACCTAAATTTTAGAACTGCCCTTTGGGCATGTACTTAAATTAGGATACTGTTATAATGTATCTAGTTTGACTAGGAACATTATCTCTGTATCTAGTTTAACCCGTTGCGGGTATACCTTTATATTCTAGAACACTAAGTGTTTAGTTTATAAAGATGATATTGAGATAAGCACATTAGATGTGAATAACAGAATTTATATTTAGAATATAAATGAATTTCAAACATATGATATGACAAACAAAAGCTCAAACTGAATAAATCTGTTGAGACTTAAAAGTGACATTGTTGTATGGGACACATTAACAAGACTCGTATATCCACACTTTCGAAGAGTGGGTACTAGGACAGATTTGATTCTAATTCAAATGATGTATACGAATCTAGTTTATTAGGTAAAATGCCTAAAAAACACCTTTTACTCGGTAAAAGTGCAAGTGCCACCGATCTGTTAGCCATCGTTCATAGTGACGTAAGTGGGCCCATGTCTAGCTAGGCTAGAGGTGGATATGAATACTTCGTAACCTTTACGGATGTGGAATCACATTACGGTTATGTGTATCTTATGAAACACAAGTCAGAAAATTTTGAGTAATTCAAAGAGTTTCGACACGAAGTAAGAAAACAGATCGGTAAAACTATTAAAAACATTATGGTCGGACCATACTATAAAATACTTAAACATATGAGTTTCAAGATTACCAGAAAAAGTATGGTATTCTTTCAAAGTGGACTCCTCTCGGGACACCTCAATTTGACGGTGTGTCCGAACAGAGAAATCGAACTTTGTTGGACATGGTAAGGTTGATGATGAGTGGCTTTGAGCTACCAATTTCCTTCTGAGGATACACACTAAACAGTGCAATAATTATTTTGAATAAGGTTCCATGAAAATCTGTTAGACAGACTTCATATTAAATATGAATAGAAAAGAAACTGGGTTTCTCATTCCTGAAGATTTGGGAATTCTGGGCATATGTTTGGATGGTACTAAACTATAACCCAACTCGGATAAGTGCCTATTTGTAGGTTTTCCTAGGGAAACCAAAGTATAGTACTTATACAACTCATAAGAGAACAATGTAATTGTTGCTCTCCATACGATTTTCCTAAGAGGAATACCTATATGCAGTGGTAAGCGGGAGGAAAGTAAAACTCGATGAGAATCAGAGTAATACTGTTCCTGGCACCGATCCTTAACGGAATATGAATAGTTCATCAGGGATGAGACTGTTCCACAATCTTCGAATACACAAGAACCGCGTAGGTCAGAGAGAGTCAGAAAACAACCTGAGAGGTATGGGTTTATGATCTCACCTAATGTAGATATCAATCTTATTGAGGAAGACGAACCGGCTACGAATAAGGAAGTGATACAAGGTATCGACTCCTTTTATGGCGAAGTGCTATGAAGTCCGAAATGGATTCCATGTATACCAACTAAGTTTGGACATTGGTTGATGTACCAGAAGGCATTGTGCCTATTGCTACTAAATGTGTCTTCAAGGAAGACATACATGGATGGCAATATATAAATGTACATAGCTAGGCTTGTATAAAAAAGGTATCGTCATCGACATAGTGTCGACTACGATGAAACCTTTTACCCGTTGCCATGATTAAATCCATTCGGATAATGCTTGCTAATGTTGCATATTTCATTTATGAAATATAGCACATGGTACGTCAAAATCGCTCTCCTTAAACGGAAACCTTTTGGAGGATGTTTGTATGCAACATCATGATGGTTTTGTCGTGCAAAATATGCAAACAAGGTTTGCAAGATAAATCGATCCATTTATAGATTGAAGCAAGCATTGCGTTCTTGGAACCAACGTTTTGATGAGATCATAATGGAATATGATTTCATTCAAAACGAATATGATTCTTGTGTATATAAGAAGGTTAGTGGGAGCGTACTGACAGTGATGTCCTATAAGTTGATGATGTATTGGTTCTTAGCAATAACATTCCCATAAAATATCGGTGACAGCTTGGCTTTCATTAAAATTCTCCATGAAATACCTGGGAGAAGCAGGCTTTATTCTAGGAATAAATATCCACTGGGATAGATCTAGAAAGCTGCTAACACTCTCTCAGTGTTCATACATTTTGATATGTAAGTGACCTAATGTCTCATATACTTTGAGCATATGTAGACACAATTAGGCCAATCCAGATGATGGTCACTGGATTAAAGCTAAGAACATCATTGAGTATCTTGTATGAACCAAGGATGCTTTCTGAGTATATGGGAAAAGGAGAACTTGAGGTGACTGGGTTCACCGCTGCAAGTTTCCAAACCGATAAGAACGATTGTAAGTCAGACTAAGGGTACGTATATAGTTTGAACAACGAAACAGTGAGCTGGAAATCTTCCAAAAAAGTTACTGTTGCCGAATAAACAGCAAGAACGGAACATTGCTGTAGCTGAGGCAGCAAAAGAAGCATTTTGGATCTATATAACATTTTGGATCTATATAATACTAATTGGATTAGGTGTGGTTCTGTTAGCAGCTGAGCTGGGCTTCAGCACAGGCTGAGGAATCGCGGTCTCATCAATGATCCAAGTATATACTTCGACTATTTAATCTGATTCGTCAGATCATACATCGTGGTGATGTGATGATCGAATAAAATGCATCAGATGATAACATTGAAAATCCGCTGACGAAAAATGTTTCTCAGCAGAAGTTTGAGCGACCCGTACATAGCTCAGGTGTAGGACACTTGAGTGATTGGCTATAGGCCAAGTGGGAGATTGTTGGACAATTATGACCCATAGCATCAATATTTGTACAGAACATGGTATTGTTGTACAAATAAACTATGTGACAAAGGAAATTGCTCTTTTATCATTTGTAATTAGATTACCAAGATATATAAATGATAAAAGTCCATATGATTAGTATCGGATTAATAAGATATGAGACAATATTAATCTACTAAGATTTAATAATTAAATATCCCTAGTTGTAGTATTATCGAGAATGGACATCGATAATGCATAATAAACTAGTATTACACTTGTTAGTGTTATGGAAGCATAACGGTATAGCTCTCATATATTTGGGTACTGGATACTCATGCAAGTGTAATATTAGGTTCTGTTTACCGACGGTACAGAAACAATTTCACTCTGGATAGACCCATCAGAATCACAATGGTAGTATGACTATGTGTCTATGGAAATCCGAATCAGGGTAGGTGTATTTGGTCTTAACATGAGACTTGCACCGCTAATACTTGCGACAATCAGTATACTTTGGTTTTGGTCGTCCGGGGCTTTAACAGGTTATGTGTACGCCTCTTCTGGGTATACTGAGAATCGTAGTTTATTGGGTGTGATGTCAATATGGAAGTATCACTTCAGTCATATGGAGATGATGATTACGTAGGATACGGAACTAGCACTTTTAAGTACTGCAGTCATCGGGATAATATGACTAGGTCATGCTTATCAGATTATAGAGACTAGTTACAAGAGATCCGATATATGCTTCGTACGGGGCAGACACAATTCCAGCCATAAGCCTAGCATGTGATATTGATACTGTTGGTTTCTATAATATGTCCCAAGGAAAGATTAAGCATACATGAAATA
>SKCR01018062.1:0-20514 GCA_019454045.1 Zanthoxylum bungeanum | reverse complement strand
AGCTATTCTTTTTTGAAATATATAGGATAATTTCGTGGTGTTACTATAATTCATTACAGTAAGCTCAGTTATTTACTTTTGAGTCATAGCATATATGTTAAATCCTATGTCATACAAAATTGTAATGCTGAGCTTCAGTTGTGGTGTTTCCATGTTGCCCATGACATGATGCAAAATGATTGTAAAAGCATTAGTTGGTAAATATTTTACTTCCTTTTTGTCAATTAAGTTAGACAAGTGTTAAGGAACTGCATTTTGATTGTAGACATTGTGGTTTATCTTGGTTAATATGGTTGGTGTGACGTGAACGTAAATTGTGCATGCTAATATTCAAAATTCTTTCCCATGTGAATTTGATAGGAAAAACTGAACTTAGCAAAGTAAAGTCTAAGGTGAAACTGCATTATTAACTATTCAAGTAATGTTAAACTATTTACCCATATATTAATTTTCATATGGAATGATGGACACACCATACTTAATAATGAGCGGAGAGGGAGTGGTGTCTTATGCCTTGTTTCCTGTGACTCAGAATGTTTCCTCTTGCAGGTTATCACTGTAAAAGTAATTCGTAATAAGCAAACTGGTCAAATAGAGGGCTATGGATTTATTGAGTTTCTCTCGCATGCTGCTGCTGAAAGAGTTTTGCAGGCATATAATGGTACCCCTATGCCAAATGGTGAGCAGAACTTCAGGCTGAACTGGGCATCTTTCGGTGCTGGCGAGAAGCGTGATGACACCCCTGACCACACGATATTTGTTGGAGACTTGGCTGCCGATGTTACTGATTACATGCTTCAAGAGACCTTCAGGGCCCGCTATCCCTCTACTAAGGGTGCAAAGGTTGTCATTGATAAGCTTACTGGACGCTTAAAAGGTTATGGGTTTGTGAGGTTTGGTGATGAAAGTGAACAGCTACGTGCTATGAGTGAGATGAATGGTGCCTTTTGTTCAACAAGACCAATGCGAATTGGACCAGCTACTAATAAGAAGACTGTTTCAGGTCAGCAGCAGTACACAAAAGGTATTTACTTGGTGGTTATGTGGTTGGTACAAGCTTTTTTCTGCAAATTAAGCGTGCTTGGCATATGTTTTTTTTTCTGCAAATTAAGTTTAAAATTCAGTATTTAAATGGATTTCAGATCTTTAATTTTCTTTCGGTATCTATATTTCCAGTGCACATTAGTTTGTTTCTGTTTCTGTTTTGCATTAGTTTAGCTGTGTTATTCTCTTCTAAGATGATAGAATATCTAAGTTTGCTTCTGTAAAATGGTGAGGTTGTAACATTACTCTCCAAGTATTGTTCAATGTGCACTTAACTTTATTGTTGAGTTTGCTTTCTTTCAGTTATTTTATTGAAGAGCACCTTCCAAAGCCGTTTCGTTCCTTTGTTTTCCTTTAACATTTGGGCACCATAAATGCTATTAAAATCTTGTCTCATAGAACTACCGTTGTGTCAAAGCAGGGTGTCAAGAGGCTCTATCATCATGGGGCCTGGAACTGATTTCAGCTGAAATGGTTATCACTTTAGTGCGTGCCCTCACTTAGGTCAGTTTTTGTGTTTTTGTCATGTCCTTTATTTGAGTTTTTTTTTGTGGCATCTGTTGTGCTACATTTCAAAATTCAAAGTATCTTTTCAGTTCATTCTATTGGTTGAACTGTCAGTGAAGTTACTTTTCATTACTTCGCTCTTTATAAAGGATTTATGATCCGAATCACATCTAGATTTGTGTTTAGAGTTTCATCCTTTCCGTCCTTTATGGATTGTTGAAGAACTACGTTTTTTATTCTCTTGTGCTTTAGTTTTTTCCGCCATTTACATTTAGTTTCTTTCAGTTGTTTTACCTTTTTATCTTAGTGCTTTGTTCTGTCTTAACATTTTCAGATTCGTTGGCTGTTGATGTTTTCATATTTTAGTCCACATGAAAAGTCTCTGATTAGTGCCGGTGGCATCTCAATCATGCTGCATTCCATCTGATATGCTGGCTATTATTGGGAAATTTGCCATATCTATTTCACTTTTGGCAATTTTATATTTAGGTTCTGCTTGTCATTTTTCTCTTTGTTCTCATCTAGATTTAGACCATTTTTGCCCCTTTTCTCTTTTACATTTTTTGTGTCTTATTTTAATTAGGTGGCCGATGTTTACTGTAGATGTTGAACTGCATTATCTTGTTTGTGGATTTATAAAATGGTGTTACTACCTAGTTCTGTATGTTAGAATGATTCAAACAAATTCTACGGCAGTTGGGTTAATAAGTATAAAATAAGGTGACAATCTAGCTTTTACTTTGGAGGCAATGTTCTAATCTATGGATTATTATTTAAACTGAAAATTGGGGCATAGCCTTCTTTGTTTTCTTGCCTTGACAAACCTTTTGATTCTCATTTTGGTTTCATCGTGAGGCCTAATCTTGTTATTTAGAGCGGACAACGTTTAGGGGATTGCTGAGTTATAACTTTCTCTTATTGTTTTAATGTTTAAAATATCATTTTTGGTGAATAAATGTCATGTACTAGTTTTTTGTTTGACCGAGTTTGGTAATTAAGATTGTCTCAATCCATCGGACAGAAGTAGAATTCCCTCTCTAGAATGGGACTGTCGCTTCCAGCTGTTCGACTTCACACTTCCACGGTATAGTATTTGGTTTGAGTTCTTTGTGATGTCCTCATTGCATTGGGTAACTGTCTATTCAATGTTCATTACATCGATTTGTACTGAAATTCAAATTTTTAAACTCATGTTGCTTATCGTGGTGCCTCTGGAAAACGTTTTGTTGTCCTTTCTGTCAAATGGTTTAAGAAAGGTTCCACGTTATGTTTTTATGGTTCAATTAAAAATAAAGTTCGATGGAGCTTTTTGGAGCTTTTTTAACTGGTTGATTGTATTATAATTTGATTTTGATATTGTGGAAATTATTGTCGAAACATGGTGTGAAAAGTTCATTCAGAATCATGTATGTTTATACAGTTTAAATGCATTATTTTTAATGGCTTCTAGTGTTCAGGGATCTAGGGTTGGCTGGGTCCTGCATTTACTGATTACTCTCCTTGAGATTTTGGATGGGATGAATTGCTTCCTCACTTCTCATTTGCCTTGTGTTTTATTTCTGTTTTTCTATGCAGCTTCATATCAGAATTCTCAAGGGGCACAGAGCGACGATGATCCAAATAACACAACTGTGGGTACTGTTGTCAATTTTGATTTCAAAAATTCCTTTTCCCGACATGTTTGTAACTTCAGGAATTTCAATTCAGGTGTTCGTTGGTAATCTGGATTCTATAGTTACTGATGACCATTTGAGAGAACTATTCAGCCAATATGGGCAACTAGTACATGTTAAAATACCAGCGGGCAAACGATGTGGGTTTGTTCAATTTTCTGACAGGCAAGTAAATTTACACCGCCCCTTAACCCACACACGGTAGACAGCAGCAAGCTGTGTAATGGCTTTCTGTATTTCTGTTTCTTCAGAAGCTGTGCAGAGGAAGCATTGAAAATGTTAAATGGAACTCAGTTGGGTGGGCAACATATCCGTCTATCATGGGGCCGTAGTCCTTCAAACAAACAGGTCTTGTACATAATCTGATGCAGCTTTTAAATTCTTTTTCTATGCCAACTTAATTAATGCTTTTGAGGTCTGTTTGCATTCAGACTCAGCCAGACACAAACCAGTGGAATGCTGCTGGATACTATGGATATGCCCAGGGTTATGAGAATTATGGATATGCGGCTGCTCCCCAAGACCCGAACATGTACTATGGAGGATATCCCGGGTATGGAAATTATCAGCAGGCCCCGCAACCACAGCAGTAGGACTCTTTTTGGGGGGTTCATGTGACTGCTTATTATTGTAAAAGTAACTAGTGCAAGTAATGATGGTGATTTGATACTCTTACTACTATTGTCTGTCTTCCTATCCTTCCAGTTCAGGCTTTGTACTGATCTTTTCTTAATACCCCTATGTGCTGTATGAAACTTTCATTCTCATAAAATTTTGTGAGCACTTTTTGCTTTTGACTAAAATATGGGACTGCATATCGATATTATTATATTGATATATAGAGATAACCAGGCATATTTATATTTTTGAAATGGGTCCTGTTATCTTGATGTGCATTGAATGGATACCTCTTTGGGGTATCCACTTACTTGTGAAGATTTGAGCTGGGTTGGTTTTGATCATGGGTCACTTTGGTTGCCTGAATTTTCAACTCGTGAAAGAAACAATGTTGGTCATTTTTGGCACATTCATCCAATTTTTTATTTTTCTTTCTTTCTTTCTTTTTTTTTTTTTTCTTTTTATTCTTTTTTTATTTATTTATAAAAGAATGATCCCAATTTGACATTTATTGGATTCAAAAAGGGAAAAAGAATGATCCCAATGTGACATTTAATCATTTATTGTAGGATACTTGATGGCTTGTTTTTAGAAAGATAATAAGATAATAAAAAAAATAAATGTGTTTGATAGAATACTCAACAGAAGTATGATTTGTTAATGATCTCGATAGGGAAATTCACGAGATACCAAAATAGCACATATCAAAGAAAGATGGCTACTAGCTCAACAAATAAATTAATAAAGACACTCAAATTTGAAGCTAAACGTCATATGACAGATTAGAAATAGTTAGGTTAGTAACATTAAAGATTAGATCTATTATTACACAGCCCCTGAACTGACTTTTAATGGTGGGTTTCTACTATTCCTCCTATACTTAATCCTGTTTCTTCAAGTTCAAGCAATTATCTGCCGCTTGGCTGAACAACTCCTGGACCTGTTTCAGTTCCTTCTCTGTCATCACAAAAACCACGGACATTGTTAGTCCTGGTGACCAGAAAATTATAAGTAAAATAATGCTATATAGCATATCCAGTACAGTTGCTAATGGACTGTCGTGTGAACTACATAGTATATTCTACAGAATTGAAGTCATATTTATGAACTGCTCCCTGAAGTTGTAGAGTTCTAAAATTCATTAAAAAAATAAATAAATACTGATCAGTGACTGACAACAATTGCCAAGGACCCCTGTATAGTTATTGAAGGATTAGCTAGCAGTAATAAGTAACTATTATTCTACCTAAATATCCTGTCATTTTGATAAGTAGAAAGGATCTGTAAGTTAAACCTGCAGCTTCCAGTTGCCTTTGCAGTTCTTGGCCCACAGCATCATTTTCAGCCTTGGTGGGTAGGGACATTACCACAAGGAAAAATAAGTAAATAAATAAAAATAAGAAACACTAGAATAACAGAAATTGGAGAACAAATCTAACAACTCCACAGTATATACCTGGAGTTCTGCAATCCTTTTCAGTTGAGCTTCTTCACCGTCCTCAGCCAATGGAAGTGCTGCAACCAATGCATCAAACTGCAAAAGCAACAAGCAGGGATAAATTATGTTGGACTACTCATTAAGTAATTTGTTAAGCTCAACACTTGCTAATAAACATTATATTATAGGTATGCAGATCATTGAGATAATTGATGGAGAAAAAAATTGCAAATTAAAAGCGTCCATTATCTCTTTACTTTAGAGTCTAACAAAGATTCTACCCTAAATCTTCTAGCTATAAAATTTTTTCAAACCATTATGGATATTGGATAATAGTTTCAATTCTACAGAAGTAGAAGTTGTTCAAGAAATTGTTGCAACACTCTGAAAATTCTAAGTAAACTTCATCAAAATGCTCTTCTATCTACAGGATGAATGTAGACTTTCAAACCAGCAACCAGTGATTTAGCCTCAAAAAGACTCCAAGACTGAATCAATTTTATCTGATGAGTACAAAAGTTTAATAGAAACACGTGGGTTTTATACTTGAAAATGGACAGTCTCTTCAGCCTAGAGGTCTGGCATAGTAATCAACAAATGAAAAGAGATAGCGGATTCGTATAATACTAAAACCTTTATAATCAATGGATGTTGAACAGATAATGCAAGCAAAACACAGACCTGCTTAGCAGCTTTTACAAGAGCAGCACTCATGAGCTTGGGTTGCTCCGCAAAGTTTGCCGCATCATCAGTAGGATTAGCAGGTGGTTCCGGGTAGTTCGGAGAGAGCCTAACAGGAGGAGCATCCCTTTGCAGTGTCCCAAAGGCATTAAAAGCAATACCTGCAATTTGATTGACTTGTTCTTGTAACTGCGAGATTATGTCCATCCTGTAAACATATTGCTAAAGTTTTCAACTTCAAAGTCTTACATTTATATACAAGAGAACCAACGAAAAATTATAAACCAGAAACCAAATATTGCATTCTTTACATCCTCTTTATAACTGTAAAAAAGAAGTGGCTTTTTTATTGAAAAATATATCATTATTGATGCAAAAAAAAAAAAAAAGATTTTTAGAACTTTCAATATTCATTTAAGACTCTAAATTATCCAAAAATTGTGAAACCGGCTAAGCTTCTCAACTTGAAACCCATTTCATGTGAAAGTTCGTATTTATCTAAGGTTCTTACCCTATGCGGAATTTGTACGTGCCAAATTTGGGCCAAGGACAAAACCGTCTTTCACTTCGAACACAGTACCAAGTGAGGCCCAAAAATATAACTCAGCCCATTAAACTCTAAACCATTTACAAAAACAAAAGGACAAACCCCTTTAACTTTTTCTCTCTTTTCCCCAACAAAGAATATATCCCCACATGCAAATTATATTCCCACCGAAAGCAGAGACAATAAGCATGTTATGGGGACCCATTTCCCATGTGCTGACTAGAGAATTCACCTTTCTCCACCTATAAAATGAAGCATAATTCATGAAGTTAAAAGGGGGGAGCTTCTCAACTCTGAGGGGGGCTTCACTTCTCACATTAAAGCTTCTGCTCTCTGACACTAGCTCTCTCATAGCTCTCCATCCCCTCCTTATACACTTACCACCATCCTCATGGCCACAAAAAGAGGTCAAGGTAACATCAAACCTACCTTTTACATTTACATAATTACTGCTCATTTCATGCTACTGACTTGAGCGTCGGAGTGCCCCCGGCACCCACCACACCGGTGGGTAGTCTGCTCCCGCTCACTCTACCTTTGTCTTGCAGGATCGCTAATGCCCCCAATCTACAAATTCTGATTGTGGACCTCGGCCGAATTCCAGCATCCACAATTTGGCGCCCACCGTGGGGCCTTAGCGATTCATAGCAAGCAAAGACCACTCAGTCTACAATCCTTACAAACAAACCCAGATCCTATGGTGGCATAATCAACCACTCTACAAAACAGTTACAATCAATGGAAGATTAAAACTGATCCATGTAAAACTCCAGTACTAATCTCCAATAGTATCTGGAACATAATTCATTCTTCGGCCACTCAAAGGCGTGAGGCTACAACTATTTTCAACTATCTTATCAACCCAATTTCTTAGAAGCATTCAAGAATATGGAAAGTGAAAATCCACCATCAGACGACTATCCATTTAATCAACAAAGAAGCCATCATATTTCTTCTCCAGCCGACCAATCACGGCAAGTCACATCTTCCATGTGAAAGGAAATGTTGGAGTAATTCACTCCAGTTTACCTGAAGTCGAACTATCAATAAGGAAAAGCTTAATCGGGATAACATCAACACTTTTTCCCTAAAAGCATCAACTCCATACTACATGGATGGATTATCACTACCTCAGGACAACATGAGAAAATTATCATTGATGGAATGTCATCCATTCCAGCCGACTTGAAAGATGACATGAGTGGATAATTATCTTCTTCAGACGACAGAGATAAATCCTAATCTTCTTCATACGACATGAAATGTGTGTCGTCCGCTTCAGACGATGCTAATAGGATTGTCATCTCATTTAGAGGACGTGGAAGGATTGCCATCTGCTCCTGTTAACATGAAAAGTTCTTCATCTCCTTCAGACTACGTGAAAGGTGGATGGATACCAACTTCAAGTTACATGGAAAACTCCCATCTCTCATAGACTACTTGAAATGATTATCAACTCCTCTAGACTAAGTCAAAGGTTAGTCATCATCTCCATGCTACGTTGATTTAATATTGCCAACTTCATACTACATATGAAATCTTTTATCATGCCTAGTAGAATGAAAATTTTCTTGGACCTCATTTGGTCCATTCGACCAACCTATATCAGGTTAGGTAGTATGGAAATTCTATGTGACTTTCATCAAAGTTCATTCTATTGTAGTATCATTGACCTTATTCAAGCCTTGTATAATTAGTAATGACTTTCATAAGCATTCCTCTCTTCCATACTACATATGAGGATAATCATCTCCACACTACGTATGGAGATTATCATCCACTATAGACTACATGGATGGATTTCCATAAACTCTAGAAAGTATTGGAAAAGCCTCATGAACCTTCATCAGGATCATTCGACCATAGTCTCCTGACCATCATCAAGTCATAATGAAAATTTTCTTGGACCTCATTTGGTCCAATTGACCAACCTTTATCAAGTTAGGTAGTATGAAAAACCTTCGTAAACCTTCATCAAGTCTAGTAGAGTGGTGATTCTCATGGACATGCATTAGTTTCATTCGACCGTATCTCATGGACCTTTGTCAGTTCCATTCGACCATAGTGTCTTAGAATTTCATCAAGTCAATTTGTCCCAATCGACATCTACATGTGTAGCTTGGGACTTGTTGTGGATCTTATGCATGTATGACTTGATGCTTGATGTTTATCCCAATCGACATCTACATATGTAGCTTGGGACTTGTTGTGGATTCTATGCGTGTATGGCTTGATGATTGATGTTTATCCCAATCGACATCTACATATGTAGCTTGGGACTTGTTGTGGATTCTATGCATGTGTATGGCTTGATGATTGGTGTCTGTCCCAATCGACATCTACATGTGTAGCTTGGGACTTGTTGTGGATCTTATGCATGTATGACTTGATGCTTGATGTTTATCCCAATCGACATCTACATATGTAGCTTGGGACTTGTTGTGGATTCTATGCGTGTATGGCTTGATGATAGGTGTCTGTCCCAATCGACATCTACATGTGTAGCTTGGGACTTGTTGTGGATCTTATGCATGCATGTATGGCTTGATGATTGATGTTTGTCCCAATCGACATCTACATGTGTAGCTTGGGACTTGTTGTGAATCCTATGCGTGTATGGCTTGATGCTTGGTATTTGTCCCAATCGACATCTACATGTGTAGCTTGGGACTTGTTGGGATTATGCATGTATGGCTTGATGCTTGATGTTTGTCCCAATCGACATCTACATGTGTAGCTTGGGACTTGTTGTGGATCTTATGCATGTATGGCTTGATGATTGATGTTTGTCCCAATCGACATCTACATGTATAGCTTGGGACTTGTTGTGGATCTTATGCATGTATGGCTTGATGATTGATGTTTGTCCCAATCGACATCTACATGTGTAGCTGTGACTTATTGTGGATCTTATGCATGTATAGCTTGATGATTGATGTTTGTCCCAATCGACATCTACATGTGTAGCTTGGGACTTGTTGTGGATCTTATGCATGTATGGCTTGATGATTGATATTTATCCCAATCGACATCTACATGTGTAGCTTGGGACTTGTTGTGGATCTTATGCATGTATAGCTTGATGCTTGATGTTTTTCCCAATCGACATCTACATGTGTAGCTTGGAACTTGTTGTGAATCCTATGCGTGTATGGCTTGATGCTTGGTATTTATCCCAATCGACATCTACATGTGTAGCTTGGGACTTGTTGTGGATATTATGCATGTATGGCTTGATGCTTGATGCTTGATGTTTGTCCCAATCGACATCTACATGTGTAGCTTGGGACTTAATGTGGATCTTATGCATGTATGACTTGATGCTTGATATGTGTCTTATTTGACATCTACATGTGTATCTCGGGGCTTAAAGAAAAACCCAGTCGACAAAACACCTCATTGACTTGAGACTAATTAAGAATTACTTAGTTAACATCTCAACGTGTAGCTTGGGGCGTAACATTGATCCCAATCGACACTACACGTTTGTAGTTTGGGACTTATTGATGATCACAGCTGACATCATCTAGTCCGTAGTTTGGGGATTATCCTGACATTCATCGGGTTCAGTCGACTGGGAACATTCCCCGTGGCTCATGTAGAGTCAAGTTGAAGACATGGCCTTCATCTGGTCCAGAAGACATTGTAGACTCCCCTGGTCATTTGACCCGTAGTTTGGGGATTTTCATGACCTTCATCGGGTTCAGTCGACTGGGAACATTCCCCATGGCTCATGTAGAGTCAAGTTGAAGACCTGGCCTTCATCTGGTCCAGAAGACATTGTAGTAGACCCCTGGTCATTTGACCCGTAGTATGGGGATTATCCTGACCTTCATCGGGTTCAGTCGACTGGGAACCTTCCCCGTGGCTCATGTAGTGAAGACCTGGCCTTCATCTGGTCCATAAGACATTGTAGACTGCCCTGGTCATTTGACCCGTAGTATGGGGATTATCCTGACCATCATCGGGTTCAGTCGACTGGGAACATTCCCCGTGGCTCATGTAGAGTCAAGTTGAAGACATGGCCTTCATCTGGTCCAGAAGACATTGTAGACTCCTCTGGTCATTTGACCCGTAGTTTGGGGATTTTCCTGACCTTCATCGGGTTCAGTCGACTGGGAACATTCCCCATGGCTCATGTAGAGTCAAGTTGAAGACCTGGCCTTCATCTGGTCCAGAAGACATTGTAGACCCCTGGTCATTTGACCCGTAGTATGGGGATTATCCTGACCTTCATCGGGTTCAGTCGACTGGGAACATTCCCCGTGGCTCATGTAGTGAAGACCTGGCCTTCATCTGGTCCAGAAGACATTGTAGACTGCCCTGGTCATTTGACCCGTAGTATGGGGAATATCCTGACCATCATCGGGTTCAGTCGACTGGGAACATTCCCCGTGGCTCATGTAGAGTCAAGTTGAAGACATGGCCTTCATCTGGTCCAGAAGACATTGTAGACTCCCCTGGTCATTTGACCCGTAGTTTGAGGATTTTCCTGACCTTCATCGGGTTCAGTCGACTGGGAACATTCCCCATGGCTCATGTAGAGTCAAGTTGAATACCTGGCCTTCATCTGGTCCAGAAGACATTGTAGACTCCCCTGGTCATTTGACCCGTAGTATGGGGATTATCCTGACCTTCATCGGGTTTAGTCGACTGGGAACATTCCCCGTGGCTCATGTAGAGTCAAGTTGAAGACATGGCCTTCATCTGGTCCAGAAGACATTGTAGACTCCCCTGGTCATTTGACCCGTAGTTTGGGGATTTTCATGACCTTCATCGGGTTCAGTCGACTGGGAACATTCCCCATGGCTCATGTAGAGTCAAGTTGAAGACCTGGCCTTCATCTGGTCCAGAAGACATTGTAGACCCCTGGTCATTTGACCCGTAGTATGGGGATTATCCTGACCTTCATCGGGTTCAGTCGACTGGGAACATTCCTCGTGGCTCATGTAGTGAAGACCTGGCCTTCATCTGGTCCATAAGACATTGTAGACTGCCCTGGTCATTTGACCCGTAGTATGGGGATTATCCTGACCATCATCGGGTTCAGTCGACTGGGAACATTCCCCGTGGCTCATGTAGAGTCAAGTTGAAGACATGGCCTTCATCTGGTCCAGAAGACATTGTAGACTCCCCTGGTCATTTGACCCGTAGTTTGGGGATTTTCCTGACCTTCATCGGGTTCAGTCGACTGGGAACATTCCCCATGGCTCATGTAGAGTCAAGTTGAAGACCTGGCCTTCATCTGGTCCAGAAGACATTGTAGACCCCTGGTAATTGACCCGTAGTATGGGGATTATCCTGACCTTCATCGGGTTCAGTCGACTGGGAACATTCCCCGTGGCTCATGTAGTGAAGACCTGGCCTTCATCTGGTCCAGAAGACATTGTAGACTGCCCTGGTCATTTGACCCGTAGTATGGGGATTATCCTGACCATCATCGGGTTCAGTCGACTGGGAACATTCCCCGTGGCTCATGTAGAGTCAAGTTGAAGACATGGCCTTCATCTGGTCCAGAAGACATTGTAGACTCCCCTGGTCATTTGACCCGTAGTTTGAGGATTTTCCTGACCTTCATCGGGTTCAGTCGACTGGGAACATTCCCCATGGCTCATGTAGAGTCAAGTTGAATACCTGGCCTTCATCTGGTCCAGAAGACATTGTAGACCCCTGGTTATTTGACCCGTAGTATGGGGATTATCCTGACCTTCATCGGGTTCAGTCGACTGGGAACATTCCACATGGCTCATGTAGAGTCAAGTTGAAGACCTGGCCTTCATCTGGTCTAGACGACATAGTATACCCCTGGTCATTTGACCGTAGTATGGGGATTATCCTGACCTTCATCGGGTTCAGTCGACTGGGAACATTCCCCATGGCACCTGTAGAGTCAAGTTGAAGACCTGGCCTTCATCTGGTCCAGAAGACATAGTAGACCCCTGGTCATTTGACCCGTAGTATGGGGATTATCCTGACCTTCATCGGGTTCAGTCGACTGGGAACATTCCTCATGGCTCATGTAGAATCAAGTTGAAGACCTGGCCTTCATCTGGTCCAGAAGACATTGTAGACTCCCCTGGTCCTTTGACCTGTAGTATGAGGATTATCCTGACTTTCATCAGGATCAATCAACTGGGAATATTCCCCATTAGCTCATGTAGAGTCAAGTAGAAGACCTGGCCTTCGTCTGGTCATTGCGACATTAAAAGACTCATCTGATCTTTGGACCCGTAGTATGTGGATTATCCCGACCTTCATCTGGTTCAGTCGACTGAGAACATTCCTCATGGCTCATGTAGAGTCAAGTTGAAGACCTGGCCTTCATCTGGTCCAGAAGACATTGTAGACTCCCCTGGTCCTTTGACCTGTAGTATGAGGATTATCCTGACTTTCATCAGGATCAATCAACTTGGAATATTCCCCATTAGCTCATGTAGAGTCAAGTAGAAGACCTGGCATTCGTCTGGTCAATGCGACATTAAAAGACTCATCTGATCTTTGGACCCGTAGTATGGGGATTATCCAGACCTTCTTCAGGTTCAGTCGACTAGGAGCATTCTATTTTTCTTGTAGAGTTAAGTTGAAGTTTTAAACTTCAGCTACTTCAAAAGACATAGAAGACATCTAGTATCAGGATCAAATCTCTGATGATATACTCGACATATTACTCTTCAAGTCAAAGACTCTTTGACTTAAAGAGTAGGGAATAAACTGTACGTGCCAAATTTGGGCCAAGGACAAAACCGTCTTTCACTTCGAACACAGTACCAAGTGAGGCCCAAAAATATAACTCAGCCCATTAAACTCCAAACCATTTACAAAAACAAAAGGACAAACCCCTTTAACTTTTTCTCTTTTTCCCCAACAAAGAATATCCCCACATGCAAATTATATTCCCACCGAAAGCAGAGACAATAAGCATGTTATGGGGACCCATTTCCCATGTGCTGACTAGAGAATTCACCTTTCTCCACCTATAAAATGAAGCATAATTCATGAAGTTAAAAGGGGGGAGCTTCTCAACTCTGAGGGGGGCTTCACTTCTCACATTAAAGCTTCTGCTCTCTGACACTAGCTCTCTCATAGCTCTCCATCCCCTCCTTATACACTTACCACCATCCTCATGGCCACCCAAAGAGGTCAAGGTAACATCAAACCTACTTTTACATTTACATAATTACTGCTCATTTCATGCTACTGACTTGAGCGTCGGAGTGCCCCCGGCACCCACCACACCGGTGGGTAGTCTGCTCCCGCTCACTCTACCTTTGTCTTGCAGGATCGCTAATGCCCCCAATCTACAAATTCTGATTGTGGACCTCGTCCGAATTCCAGCATCCACAGAATTTATCACAATTAACTAGGATAAGTCATAATTAATGTGTCTATGGATTCTCAACAAGCAACCTTAATTCTAATGGCAATAAATCAAAACAAAAAAGTATTAAAGCAGAAAATAAATCAAAAACACATGATCAGCACAAGTTATTTTGGTGACGAAGTGGAAAACTCGTGCGAGTAAAAAACAACTCACCGGGTATCTCGGCTACCAGCCCAAATCCACTATAAAGAGAAAAACTTACAGTGATGGTAAAAGACCTATGGTGGCAACTCCACTGACTCTAGTACCTCGAAGAACTCCTCGAGCCCGTATCCCACGGTTTTCTTCGGAACCTATGAAGTCTCTGAGCGGATCAACTCTGCAATTTGAACGCCTTAACTCCGACTGTCAATCTTCCTCCTCGAAAACTCTAAAGGTTTAGGAAATTGAGTTTTGATGTGTTGATGGTTTAACAAAGATCAATCTCACCACAAACAAAGAAGACAAGAAAAGCAAATAAGTATTCAAGGTGAGAACAAGAAGATTGAAAACTAAAAATATGTTTAGGCTCAAGATAATGTGTTTTCAACACTTGTGAAGGTGGCTCAATGTTTGTTTATATAGGTAGGGCAAATGAAATGATTTTCTATTGTTATTTTGGCTTAAAAACGTGTCTAAAATAACCTACTTACGTAGGGGCGTTCGAACGCACTTCAAACTCAACTCAAACGCAAAGTTTCTGCCTCGAAACATTCGAACGAAAATACGAACGTGGGTCGCGGATTGGTTTTCAGGGATAACTTAAAACGCTTGTAACTTTCTCGTCCCTTGGTCAAATCATGCGTTATTTATATGTACGCATCGTCTTCGAGTCTACTTTCCAATGCAACTGACCTCATGTCAATTGGAACTCTAAATCTTCTGGAATATTCAAAAGAGTGAACATCGCTCGGATAACTCCATCAGATTTTGTCCAAATACTTATCCAATTGCTTCGAGATCTTCAAACTCATTACAACTCAATTGAAATTTTTTTATTACGGACGTTGCCAATAAAAATGGAACTAACATCATGGAATTGAAAACTGTAATTACTACTAGCAGCAATCGAACAAAACAATATTAGAATCACACATATTACAAAACCCAGTTAACATTTAATGCAAGTTATTGAAAAAAAGTATTGTATTGGTTCATTAACAAGCCGAAATGATGCATGCACAGGGTCAGGGAGCCAATTATTATAGTTATATATTTAGTGAAAGAAAAAGAAAAAAGAGATTATTTACCTCCAACACGCGGGTTACCAATTTCAAAACAAGCCAGAAACTATTACAAAAAGTCAAAAAGCTCTACGATTTCAAGTGCGTGTTTACTTTCTTATTTTCTCGGGAAAAAAAAAAACAAAGACAGGTCGAAATCAGCTGCAAACTTGTACAGTTTCTTTTTTAATATAATTTTATTTTTAGAAACTTGAGGAGAGCACTGGAAATCGAGAGAGCAAGTTATGGGGAGTGGGAAGATGTCGTCGGTCTTTTTTATGAGGTTGAATTGCCATGCTGGGCCAAACAATATAATCTATTTGGATCTACTTAAGGCCCATCATCATCAGCCATAGGCCCACAAAAATATTCTTCTCTTTTTCATTTTCTTTTTTATTTTTTGAATAAAATGAAAAACTTAATTACAAACTGATTATTTTTGAATAAAAACTAAAATTATTAAAATTCATTTCCATTTTTTTTTAATCTAGAAGGAACTTAAAATTATTGATATCAGTGTTTTTTTTTATTAAAATCGAATGAATCCAATATAGTCTTATCAATCTCACAAAATTAACGGTAAAAAATAGAATAACAAAAATTATTAAGTTTTGTACTTTTAAATAAGGACTAGTAAAGTTTAATACAAACATAGATTTTTTTATTTATTTATTTTAGCTTGTAATTATTGACTTCAATTGATTTCCGAAATCAAAGCTGGAGATGGGATGATCAGTAGGAGGCTTTTGCTTTGATTTTGGGCAAGAAGAGGATAAATGAGGACACTTCTGAGGCCATTTAACGGCCACATTTTAAGTAGCTAAGACATTATTTGGAATACAAATTTTACATCCCAACGATGTAAATCTTGTATTATTATTCAAGGAAATTAAAAAAGCCTTTAAGGAGTGGTTTGGTGACATAAAATTTAGGATTTGATTATTAAAGTCCTAAATTCGAATTCAAATGGGTCAGGAGTTTTATTTATTCCGCTTAAGCCCCTAACGTTTCCGAAAAAAAAAATTAAAACAAAAAGAAAGTGAAAAAAATTATCCACAACACACTCCTCACTGATTGGGAAGAAAGAGAGACAATCATCATACTAGAAAACTAAATTTTCCATGTATTATCATCTAATCGAAATGAAAAGTAGATTGCAAGAATTCAGATTACAAAATTATCCAGAGCAGGCTACACCAAACTCTGGATTACCTGCAAGTACTCTTTCAAACAATTGGCGATCAAGATAAGCCTCACCTATTTATTCCTAAAGCCTTGATAATATATGCCTCAAATGTATCAAGTCTTTTCCCCATCTAGTGTTTTCCAAAAAACTTTCAGCCTGAACCAGGTAGGTTCAAACCACTAGATAAATCTAAATGGGTGTGCGTCATGGCAGCTTTGAGATCAGGATCCACATCATTGGTATCAGCAGAAGAATTACATATTTGGGTATCATTTATTCTTGGAAGAACTGATTCTTCAGTTCCAAGCTTGGGTTCGGTTGAGATAGCTTCTCCACCAAACATCATTACTGATAGATTAGTCATTGTTGCTGAGTATGAACCACTGGCAGTAGTATTAGCAGCTCCACCAACAGGCAGGGATGTGTCATAACCTCCGGCAGTAATATTAGCAGCTTCACCAACAGGGAGGGATGTGTCATAACCTCCAGCAGTATTATTAGCAGCTTCGCCAACAGAGAAGGATGTGTCGCAACCTCCAGAAGTAATATTAGCAGCTCTACCAACAGGGAGAGATATTTCATCCTCGGCTATTTTCTCGTTAGCAAGCTCCAACAATGCATCTTCTGGCGTATATTTCCTTGAAGAATTCTGCTTTTCTGTAATAATATCAGTTCCAATCACTTGAGTAGAAATGGATTTAGGTTCAGCAGATGGAGGGGTTTGGTTATATTCAATGTTTTGATTACCCATCAAAAAGCCAATTCCAATTGGTTCTGAAGATATGAATTTGGGTTTAGTTAATACAGAAGTATGGTTGTCTTCAACGTTCAGACTTTTCACTTCCTCATGAACTGGATCACTTGGCTTGGGGTCAGAACTCAATGGCTGATCTTCACCTTGAGGCTCCTGATTAACATTTTTAGAACATCGCATAAGATCAACAATTGGTGCAGAAACAGATTCTGATAGTGCTGAAGCAGGCTCCATTTGTTTAGATGCGTCTACTTCCATGACAGTGTCCTGCTGCACTTGATCCTGTTCGACAACTTTATCATTTTTTAATTGGGCCATAATTAAGGCAGTTTGGTTCTCAAGTCCAGAATCTAATATCAGCTGTGGCACTACTTTTTCTCCCAAGGACGGACCTGTCTTCATCGGCAATTTATCAGCTAGAGGTGTCATAGCAAAATCAGGTTGGTTCTCACCTGCAGTTGGACCGCCAGACTCAACTACAGGGGGTGGAATTTGATCTGGAAAGTTAGGTGTCATAGCAAAATCAAATCGGTTCTTGACTGCAGTTGGAATGCCAGAGTGAACTTCTGGTGGTGGAACTTGATCTGGAAATTTAGGTGCATTCATTTTATACTCAGCGGCTTGCTTATTAGTTTGTTCTGATGGGGGAACAAAATCATGGAGCTGACTTTGAGGGTTTTGAACTGGGATATGAATCTCTTTTCTTTTATACATCTTAGCATTTGGAGCCACATCATTTGCTGCAGTAATTGGAGTGAATCGCCCCGGTAAAAATACAACACCCCTCAGTTGAGTGTCAGTGCCTCCTACTTTAACATTAAGAAGATACCCAGCATCAAACGAACCTTCAATGACACCAGAAACCACCTGCCCCTCCATGTCATCAATAGCAGCACTACATGCACCCACGATCTGTTTGTTCTTCTTCATACTGTCAGAACCAGGCATTATTGGCGAGTTCTCCCCTTGAAGTTGAATATCATCCTTACGTGGACGACCACGTTTCCGTTTTATGGGGGGATCTGCTGGAGAAAACAAGCTGGTGCCTCGACTCTGTTGGCTCATCTTGTAAGAATGGGTTTAAAACAGCTTAATTTACAGTGGTCTTCTATAAGTTTTCACTGCAAACAAGACAGTAAGGTCTTTATCTTTTTCATCTATGTCAAACAACCAATGATTGAGGAAGGATAGTCTATAATTTGTCGAAATCATCAGTTACAGTGCAGTTTTCAGAAGCAAAAAGATATGCTACAAAATTGAAAAAAATAAGCAACACTGCAAACATGTAGAATGTGATAGAAATAAAATCATGGTTCAAATAATCAAGCATTTTGATGGCCAAAAATACCATACTCAACCCATCTTGAAAAACAAAGTTCGATCATGTGCGAGGAGCACGATGATCCAAACAAAATATCAAAATGCATACTGTGGAACTATGTGCTGAAGAATGATAATCATAAATTTAAGAAATCTAGTTTAAAAGGTTATCATATATGCACGAATCATGATTAACAAAATTGGAGTTACAAGTAGTCAAGTAGAATCAAACATACAAGCAAAACATGCGTTTATTTCATGAGAAGACAAAAGGTAGCACTGATATGAAAAAGATGACACAAGATCAGCTCAAATGGGTTTTACATATATAATAAAGACTTAAGACCCACAAGATTGCTTCTTGAGACAATCTGAGGTCCAAAACTACCCTAGAGTTCATAGTTTGAACTTTGAAGACATCTTCAAGAAAATATAAGTTGAATACTGTACCTTTCCCTACCTTAAGAATGACAACCTTATACAGTGTATCTCACCCAAAATGAACATCATCATCACGTAACCAAACAAGAAACAAATGGATGCAAACAGGAATGCACTTAAAGTGGTCTGACATTTAAAATCTACTAGCTATTGAAAAATGAGTACAAAAATGACAAGTTCAGCCTCCACAAAGAATGAAATAAACTACAAAGCAAATTGTGGTCTTAAAATCTTCAAGAGCTTCCAGTGTCAAATACTGTATTTGAGGAGAATACAAATAGTATAGATAACATGATGATTGTTATTTGCCTGTATCATACACCAACCTCAATCCAGCAATATCTCACTCATGTATAAATCAAGCAAACCATGGATGGGCATAATTTAGTGACCTGTGGCTCTATTTAGAATTTTCATTGCTGTCTTTGTGTTTTTAGTCTCATTATATCTTTTCCATATGACCCACGAGAAAAAGCTATGAGAATAACCAAAACATAGAATGAGACCACATAAAATAAACCAAGAAGTGAATAGACATTTGAAAATATTAGCATAAAACCTAGGATTATCTTTTTCTTTTTTCTTTTTTTAATTGAGGTCGGTGTATGATACAGGCAAAGAATTTCCATCACAACTGATTGGAAAACAAAAATTTGAAAACATAAGCATCCAAACACAATAACAAGCAACTGAAAAAGTATTAAATAAGACACGTTTAGTCAGAGGATACATATTTGCAGTATTGGCATTTCATAGAAACTTTATCTTCTTACATTCTTTAGAAGTCAGTGTAGTCTTCATGCTCGTCATTCTCACTTCCTTTGAATTTATCGCAAAGTTTTCAATATTAAATAATTTTATACTGCACCGAAACAAAATTGTTTATCGCAATATTCTTGCATCCTTCCTTCCTAATTTTCATTTAAATTTTCCATCCAACTTTCATAATTTTCAAAGTTTACATCTTTTTGACATTCAGCGCTTCACAAAACTATACACAACAAAATTCTCCATCTTTTTGAAGGATGGACCCGAGGCACTCAAAAGACTCGCTACTTGAGATTGGTTGGTTGCCAATTCTTATTTCCGTTGCATTACCTCTATTACCTTTGTTAAACTCACACACCATGAGTTCAATTTTTAACCTACTTAGTCGGAGGCCTTTTAGTTTCTAAGGTTTTACTCCACATCACAAGTTTAGCCTCTACGCCTTCTTTAAACTCATCCACCAATACTATATCATCAGCAAATTGCATACACCATGGCACCTCATTTTGGATATCCTTAATAATTACATCCATCACTAAGGCAAAAAGATAAAGGCTCAATGCAGAACATTGGTGTAAGCCTATGGTAGTAGGAAAGTGCCTTGTTACTTCTCCTTGAGTCCTAACACAAGTTATTGCGTTTTCATACATATCTTTAATGGCTTGAATATAAGTAATACGTACTTCCTTCTTTTCTAATACCTCCAAAGAATTTCTATTGTATTCTTTTTCTAGATCTATAAGTATCATATGAAGGTCTTTCTCCCTACTACGATGATGTTCCATTAAAGATAAGTATTCTATTGGTATTCTATTGTATGCTTTTCCTAGATCTATAAGTATCATATGAAGGTCTTTCTCCCTACTACGAGGATGTTCCATCAAGCCCCTTAGCGACTAAAAAGAGTATTAAATAAGAAAAATTTCTATGAAATGCCAATACTGCAAATATGTA
>SKCR01018061.1:0-20484 GCA_019454045.1 Zanthoxylum bungeanum | reverse complement strand
GTTCCAAATGGACGGTAATATAGTCTGCACTCGGGATACAATAACATGTACCTTTGGAATAAATAATGTGCTTTTATCGATTAAATGGTTTAATGACATTTGGTCCGTTCGTTGAATTCTAAATTTTAAAACCTATAAGTGGACTAGTAATTTCAGAGTTAAATTGATTAGATCACTATAACAACTTGATTAAATTAGTTTAATTAAATTAATTGGTTAGTATAGACTAATTGAGATTAGTGAATAAAATTTTAAGAGTTAAAATTGGCTAGATCACTAAATTATCAACTAGTATTAATAAGGTTATGACTTTAGCCGAGCATAATCTAAAATTCATAAGATACTATTGAGATAGAAACCTTACAGTTTTTAAATAGTGAGTGGGAGAGGGGTATAACACAATATATCCCGCGATCTCCATTGTTATCCAGAAACATGAGATTCAATAGGCGCCTCAAGATGACTTTGCTTTCATCCCCCTACGGATGGTGTCATTTTTGGGTCAATATCAGGTTTGGATTCCGAAAGGATATGGACTCTAGATGTATCTGGTGATTTGACCTACCATACGGCAACACATCACTAGTTAAGTCCAAGGGTTCCGAAATGATGGGTAACACTCACAAAAGAATGATTACATTGTTAATCAAAGCTTCCTTGATCAAAATAACGGTAGTTGATTAATATAGGAATACGAGTTATTTCAGATATATTAATCAATTGAGAATATCTCAGTCTATCATGCGAATATTTGACCTACCCTACGACTGCACTTATTTGTAGGATGATAGATAACCGTGGCATAGTAATTCTTTTAGGTTTCTAATTCATTATACATTGATCATATATCATGTTTAATTTTATGCCTAAATGTTTGACAGTTTTAATATGCGATGAATTAATGTTGAATGCGCGTTTATTATTTTTCAGCAATGTCATCTACAATAATCTCAATTCTCAAACAACAAGAACAATTAACCAGAGATAATTATGTTAAATGGAAAAGTGACATGAATGCTATCTTGGTCTGCAAAGACCTTAAATTTGTCCTAATGGAGGAATGTCCTCCTAAGCCAGCACCAAATGCTGGCAGAGCTGCATGTAATGCCTATAATAATTGGATTAAAGCTGATGAGAAAGCCCATAACTATTTGATAGCATCCATGTCTGAGGTTCCTGCTGCACAGCATGAGCCAATGGCGACAGTATCAATGATTATGCAGTCATTACAGAACATGTTTGGGAACCTTCAGACCGGCAACAACATGAGGCAATAGTCTCTGCACTGACCGTTAGAATGAAGGAATGCACATCAGTCCGAGACCATGTGTTGAGGATGATGTCTCATCTTAATATGGCTGAAACCTATGGTGCACATATCAATGTGCAAAGCCAGGTGACAATGATCATGGAAACCCTTCCGAAGCGTTTCCTGCAGTTTAAAAGCAACTGTTATATGAATAAATTGACTTTTATGTTGACTAAATTGCTGAATGAGCTCACCAATTACGAGTCTGTTATGAACGGTCCTCGTAGGTCCAATGCCGAGGCAAATGTTGCCGAATCTTCTAAATCTACAAAGAACAAGAAGAAAGGCAATTGGAAGGCAAAGGCAAAACCAATGAAAAAGAAGAACAACAAAAGCTCCAAAGGTACCAATGCCAAGGAAAATGTTTCCATTATAAACAATAAGGGCATTGGAAAAGGAATTATCCGAAATACCTTGCAGAGCTTAAAGAGAAGAAGAATACAGGTAAATATGATTTACTTGTCATTGAGTCTCTTTTGGTGCTGGATGATAAATCCATATGGATTGTTGATTCTGGTGCCACTAACCATGTTTGTTGTTCTTTGCAGCTACTTGACTCATGGAGGGACCTTGCTGAAGGTAGCTTTACCATAAGAGTTGGGACATGGGATGCTGTTTCAGCAAAAGTAGTGGGAGGTTCCAAATTAAACTTTAATAATAGTTATTTATGTTTAAATGGTGTGCTATATATTTCTTATTTTCGCAGGAATTTGATTTCTGTAACAAAACTTATGGAATGTGGTTTTTCTATTTCATTTAATAATAAGTCAGTTATTATTAGTAGAAATGGATTAAAGTTATGCACGGAAAACTCCAAAAATAACCTATTTGTATTTAGGCCGTTAATGCATGAATCACTACTTAATACTGAAATATTTAAGATTGAAAAATCTAAAACTAAACGGCAAAAGATTTCTCATGATGATACCTATTTATGGAACCTTAGACTTGGTCACATTAACCTTGACCGAATAGATAGACTAATTAAGAACGAAGTTTTAAATTAGTTAAAAATCGTTACTTTACCTGTCTGCGAATCCTGTCTAGAAGGCAAAATGACCAAGAGACCTTTTACTGGAAAAGGATAAGAGCCAAAGAAACACTTGAGCTAATACATTAGGACGTTTACGGACCGATGAATGTAAAAGCCCGAGGTGGTTTTGAATACTTCGTCACTTTCATTGCTGATTATTCCAGATATGTGTATGTTTACCTAATGCAGCACAAGTCAGATACATTTGAAAAGTTCAAAAAGTATCGTATTGAGGTTGAGAATCAGTTAGGTAAAAGCATAAATATTCTATGATCAGAATGTGGAGGAGAATACCTTGATAGAGATTTCGAGGAATTCTTAGTTGAGCATTGAATTATTTCACAGCTCACAGCACCTGGAACACCACAATAAAATGGTGGTGCAGAAAGGAGAAATCGCACCATACTAGACATGATGAGATCAATGTTTAGTTATATCACTCTACCTAGTTGATTTTGGGGGTATGCATTTCAAATTGCAATGTATATCTTGAATGTAGTTCATTCTAAGTCTGTTCTTAAGACTCCCTTAGAGTTGTGGAATGATCGTAAAGCTAGTTTATGACATTTCCACATATGGGGGTGTCCAGCACATGTGCTCAAGAACAAGACTACTAAGTTGGAACCACGTTCACATGTGTGCCTATTTGTAGGCTATCCTAAGGAAACTAGGGGTGGATTCTTTTATAGTCTAAAAGATAATAAAGTATTTGTGTCGACAAATGCTACATTTCTTGATGATGACTATATGAGAAAGTTCAAACTTAAAGTAAATTGTTACTTGAGGAGTTACTTGCTGGTACGACCAGTACACCATTTTCAAATGTTGACAAATACATTACACCTTCTATATCTGAAAGTCAGATGCAAGTTTATCAGGATACTTTACCACCTAGTCGTAGTGGGAGGTTTTAAGACAACCTGAACGCTATCTAGGAAATGGTGAGGTGCAAGTTGTTGCATCTTGTGATGGTATAGCTGATCAATTGACCTATCGTAGTGCAATGGAAGATACTGATAAAGAGGAATGGGTCAAAGCCATGAACCTCGAGATGGAGTCTATGTACTCTAACTCAGTCTGGGAACTTGTAGACCAACCTGATGGAGTAAAACCCATAGGTTGCAAGTGGATCTACAAGAGAAAAAGAGGAATAGATGGGAAAGTACAGACTTTCAAGGTTAGGCTAGTGGCAAAAGGTTATACCCAGAAAGAGGGAGTTGACTATGAAGAAACTTTCTCGCCAATAGCCATGCTTAAATCCATCAGGATTATTCTTTCCGTTGCCGCATATTATGACTATGAGATTTGAAGACTGCATTCTTGAATGGAAATCTTGATGAGAGTGTCTATTGGTACAACCAGAGGGGTTCATTACCCAAGGTCAAGAGCAACAAGTTTGCAAGTTGCAAAGGTCTATTTATGAACTTAAACAAGCATCTAGATCTTGGAATATAAGGTTTGATACTACGATCAAGTCTTATAACTTTGAGCAGAACATCGATGAGCCTTGTGTCTACAAGTGCATTATTGATGGGAATGTGGTTTTCCTTGTGTTATACGTTGATGATAATTTACTCATTGGGAATGATGTAAAGATATTATCGGATGTGAAAATCTGGCTAGCTAACCAATTCCAAATGAAAGATTTGGGAGAGGCAAGTTATGTACTTGGGATCCAGATCATTCCGGATCGCAAGAAACAACTGTTATCAATGTCTTAAGCAACCTATATCGATAAGATTCTTGTGCGATTTGGTATGCAGAATTCCAAGAAAGGTAATTTATCTTTCAGGCATGGAATTCATTTGTCTAAGGAACAGTCTCCTAAGACACCTCAAGGAGTTGAAGAGATGAGACATATACCATATGCTTCAGCAATTGGAAGTCTTATGTATGTTATGTTATGCATGAGACCAGACATCTGTTTTGCAGTGGGAGTGGTCAGTAGGTTTCAATCCAACCTAGGATTAGATCATTGGGTAACGATGAAACATATTCTCAAGTATCTTCGGAGAACGAGAAATTATATGCTTGTATATACAAGTCATGATATGATTCTGAGAGGATACACTGACTCTGATTTTCAGACGGATGTCGATTTTAGGAAATCGACATCCGGATCAGTGTTCACCCTAGGTGGTGGGGCTATAGTATGGAGGAGCATTAAGCAATCTTGTATTGCTGACTCCACCATGGAGGCTGAATATGTAGCAGCTTGTGAAGCAACTAAGGAAGAAGTCTGGCTCCGTAAGTTCTTGGCAGATCTGGAAGTTGTTCCAGATATGGATAAACCACTCACACTTTATTACGATAATAATGGTACAGTGGCGAACTCCAAAGAACCAAGAAGCCACAAGAGGGGTAAGCATATTAAGAGGAAATATCACCTCATTAGGGAGATAGTGCAGAGAGGAGATGTCATTGTCATGCAGATTCTATCCGCAGATAACTTGGCTGATCCGTTTACAAAGACCTTACCGGCTAAAATGTTTGAAGGTCACATAAAGGGTTTAGGATTACATGACATATCCCATTTTCTCTAGTCCAAGTGGGAGATTTTTGGGATTGATGTCCTAAAGCTTCATGTATTGTAAAACAGAATTGATTATTGTAATAATAATAATAAATGCATTATTCATTTTTATCAAAGTTAATTGATTTATATTTCATATTGTCCAATTGTCTTGTTTATTTTGATTACTCTTGTAACTTCAGACTTAGTGTATGTTTGATGCACAAGAGGATTTAAGTCTGAAGTTAGTAATCTAAATAGTCTATAGAGAGCAAACAAAAAGGGTATTTTGTTTGTGGTTTATCTATAGTTGCGGTCTATTCTATACTTGTATGACGACCTTGATCCGAGATCGTTCATGTTGTGACATGGGAATGGAAGCACCTTGTATGATGAGATCATATAGGACTAGACTCAGATAAATACGAATTTCTTTTAATATCCGTTAACCAAAGAAATTCATTTTATCTAATAGATGGTCATATATGAATTCGATCTTAATCTTGAGTGTACTACGAACTCCTGCATGACATGCTATGTCATTTGATTTACTATGGTGAGGTTGGTGTTGCATTCCCGGCCAATAACTACATATTTTGGGGATATGGTTTGCTGTGTAGCTGGGAACGTTTTGCATAGATATGTAATTCACTCCTTTTTACGAGAAGCAGAAGAATATCTTTTTTAAGAGTTGATTCGGGACTTGAACAATTTGAGCGCTCAACTTTCCTATTATTAATAAAAAGTTTTATATTCATAATTGTTATGAATTAATTGTTCATTATAGAATCAATGGTGCTTAAGAGATAAAATATTTAGAGGGGTTTAACGGACTTATGACCCGGCTCTATTTATGAGATATTTGTGTAGGACTATATCCATATGTAATGACTATATCGATGGACACCGAATTTGTTAGGTTTTATTTTATCCATCTACGGTAACATGAGTTCAACTTCGAGTTTTTAGTTGAATAACGCGGAGTTAATAATTCATAATATTTGATTAAAGAGTTTAATTAATATTTCAGAATTATTGGAGCTCGGAACCGTAGGTCCATTTGGTCCCCTTGCTAGCTCGATTAACTGTAGCAAACCTAATATAATTAGATTGTCTAATTATATGTTCACTTTATATTTATATATTATTAATGAGATTAATAATATTTATTGTCACAAATGAAAACTATGTTAAATTAGTTTAACTTAATGTTTTCTAGAATTCTTTGATTATGAGATAATCAAGTCTCGATTATAAGATAATCAAGTTGGTAATAATTATGAGATAATTACTACAACATAATTGAAGGTAAATAAATCATTATGAAGATATTGATTTTTATTTACCATTGGAGACAAAGTCATATGGCTTACCATGTCATCCAAGTAATTATGTCTATTAGGTGGCATGGATACACCTAATATATTTGTCATTAGCTAATGCATTTTATGCTTTGGTATAGCCTCCACATTTATGTGTTTGCCATTGAAAGAAAACATTAGATGCTTAATGAAAAAGTCATTGTCTTTAACTTATCATTTCTTATGCTTTGGTATGGCATTCACATTTTTGTGTGGGCCATTGCAAGAAAGCATTAGATGCTTAATGACAAGGTTAGTTGGCTTGTGTAAGAGAATACAATCTAAACCATTTTTATCACTTCCTAAGGTTAACATTTTGCAAACATTCACACAATTGTTGTGAGAATGATTTGAGAGAAAATAGAGAGAGTTCAAACATTTACAAGTGTTGTGAGAGTGTTTGAAATTCCTAAAGCCAAACACTAATTGTGACATCTTGATTCTCTAAATCGTTTAGAGTTTAATCTTTGTGAGTGAAACCCATACTTCGATTTGTTGGTTTCGAGTCATAGTTCAGAAGATCGAGTGGTTGATCCAAGCGTTGGACACTAAAAGATTGATCTTGGCTACTACAAAAAAAAGAGCAAGCAAAGAAAATTTTAAAGATCCATACCGGACCCGGTGCCACCAAAAGCAACTTCCACCGCGATAAGGAAAGCCGTTTCCTACAGTTGGCATCGAGAGCTTAAGGTTGAAAAGATTTCTTAACCCTTCTCATTTTATCTTTAATAATTTATATGAGATATAGATTATTAAAATACATGTTGTGATGAGTAGACATAATTAGATTCATGAGATGAATGGTTTTAATGTTCATGTGATGAATGTTTACTTTTGATTCATGTGATGAATGTGTTGTGTTGATCGTTAATTTTTCCGTCTCTTGTTTTTAGCATTGGAAATGTAAGACCATAAGGTCATTTTCTTTCAAGTGTTGTATGTTCATTTCCTTTGTAATAAGTTCATTATGTAACCCTATTTGTAACTTGGAGGAGCCGATACTGCGAAAGAATTTTGACGAAGAAATTCCGCAAAAAACTCAACTACACTCCATGGAACATTATTTGAAGACCAATGGATGCCTTGAATTTATTGTACTAATTAGATTAGTATAGAAAAATAAAAGCCCAGTCAACGTAATTTGTAATGTGTATGTTTAAGCATTTCCAGCCCCTGGAAACTGGAACGCAACCCCTTTACGCGTCGCGACACGACCAATAAATCAATACGCATGCTACTGCCTCCCGCGTGTCGCGACGCAGGTCCCCTCGAGTCACGACGCGATGCTGAACTGGTACAATTCCAGTTTCTAGAATTGTGGGAGTCGCGACGCCCACCTGTGCGTGTCGCGATGCCCAGACCTGGGTTAATATGTATGTTTAAAGTGTTTAATAACATGTCATATAGCCTAGAGTGCCTATTCTTGCATTTTCACATGCCATAACATGTAGATATGCATGATATTCTAGTCATAAAATATGATTTTATGTAATTTAAATGTTAAATAAGAATATGAGATGCATGCAAACAAATTAATAAGATTAATTGGTTTAAAGGATTAAAAATTGCGAATTCAAGTTTTAGAAACAAATTGACCTTATGAGTACATTATTTTCCTTGGTATATCGGATGGAAACCTGAAAGTAAATTCTATAGCCGGTTCCGAATGGATGGTAATATGGTCTGCACTCGGGATACAATACCACGTACCTTTGGAATAAATAATGTGTTTTTATCATTTAAATGGTTTAATGACATTTGGTCCGTTCGTTGAATTCTAAATTTTAAAACCTATAAGTGGACTAGTAATTTCAGAGTTAGATTGATTAGATCACTATAACAACTTGATTAAATTAGTTTAATTAAGTTATTTGGTTAGTAGAGACTAATCGGGATTAGTGAATAAAATTTTAAGAGTTAAAATTGGTTAGATCACTAAATTATCAACTAGTATTAATAAGGTTATGACTTTAGCCGAGCATAATCTAAAATTCATAAGATACTAGTGAGATGGAAACCTTACGATTTTTAAATAGTGAGTGGGAGAGGGGTATACTGCAATATATCCCGCAATCTCCATTGTTATCCAGAAATATGAGATTCAATAGGCACCTCAAGACGGCTTTGCTTTCATCCCCCTACGGATGGTGTCATTTTTGGGTCAATATCAGGTTTGGATTCTGAAAGGATAGAGACTCTAAATGTATCTGGTGATTTGACCTACCCTACAACGACACTTCATTAGTTAAGTCCAAGGGTTCGAAAATGATGGGTCACACTCACAAAGGAATGATTAAGTTGTTAATAAAAGCTTTCTTGATCAAAATAACGGTAGTTGATTAATATAGGAATAAGAGTTATTTCATATATATTAATCAATTGAGAATGTCTCAGTCTATCATGCGAATATTTGACCTACCTTACGACGGCAACACTTATTTGTAGGATGATAGATAACCGTGGCATAATAATTCTCTTAGGTTTCTAATTCATTATACATTGATCATGCATCATGTTTAATTTTATGCCTAAATGTTTGACAGTTTTAATATGCGATGAATAAATGTTGAATGCGCGTTTATTATTTTTTCAGCCATGACATCTGCAATAATCTTAATTCTCAAACAACAAGAACAATTAACCAGGGATAATTATGTTAAATGGAAAA
This sequence comes from Zanthoxylum bungeanum, assembly GCA_019454045.1. Lineage (NCBI taxonomy): Eukaryota > Viridiplantae > Streptophyta > Magnoliopsida > Sapindales > Rutaceae > Zanthoxylum > Zanthoxylum bungeanum. Next base: position 11,601 of record SKCR01018061.1, on the reverse strand, counting down.
GTGACATGAATGCTATCTTGGTCTGCGAAGACCTTAAATTTGTCCTTATGGAGGAATATCCTTCTGAGCCAGCACCAAATGATGGCAGAGCTGCACGTAATGCCTATAATTATTGGACTAAAGCTGATGAGAAAGCCCATAGCTATTTGATAGCATCCATGTCTAAGGTTCCTGCTGCATAGAATGAGCCTATGGCGACAACATCAATGATTATGCAGTCATTACAGAACATGTTTGGGGAACCTTCAGACCGGCAACAACATGAGGCAATAGTCTCTGTATTGACTGCTAGAATGAAAGAATGCACATCAGTCCGAGACCATATGTTAATTATGATTTCTCATCTTAATATGGCTGAAACGTATGGTGCACGTATCAATGTGCAAAGCCATGTGACAATGATCATGGAAACCCTTACGAAAAGTTTCCTACAGTTTAAAAGCAAATGTTCTATGCATAAGTTGACATTTACGTTGACTGAATTGCTGAATGAGCTCACCAATTACGAGTCTATTATGAACGATCCTCGTAGGTCCAATGCCGAGGCAAATGTTGCCGAATCTTCTAAATTTGCAAAGAAGAAGAAGAAAGGCAATTGGAAGGCAAATAAAAAACCAATGAAAAAGAAGAACAACAAAAGCTCCAAATGTGTCAATGCCGAAGGAAAATGTTTCCATTGTGAACAACAAGGGCATTGGAAAAGGAATTGTCTGAAATACCTTGCAGAGCTTAAAGAGAAGAAGAATACATATAAATACGATTTACTTGGTCATTGAGTCTCTTTTGGTGGAGGATGATAAATCCATATGGATTGTTGATTCTGGTGCCACTAACCATGTTTGTTGTTCTTTGCAGCTACTTGACTCATGGAGTGACCTTGCTGAAGGTAGCTTTACCATGAGAGTTTGGACAGGGGATGCTATTTCAGCAAAAGTATTGGGAGATTCCAAATTAAACTTTAATAATAGTTATTTATGTTTAAATGGTGTGCTATATATTTTTCTGGTTTTCGCTGGAATTTGATTTCTGTAACAAAACTTATGAAATGTGGTTTTTCTATTTCATTTAATAATAAGTCAGTAATTATTAGTAGAAATGGATTAAAGATATGCATAGAAAACTCCAAAAATAACCTATTTGTATTTAGGTCGTTAATGCATGAATCACTGCTTAATATTGAAATATTTAAGATTGAAAAATCTAAAACTAAACTGCAAAAGATTTCTCATGATGATACCTATTTATGGCACCTTAGACTTGGTCACATTAACCTTGACCGGATAGATAGACTAATTAAGAACGGACTTTTAAATCAGTTAAAACTCGGTACTTTACCTGTCCGTGAATCCTATCTAGAAGGCAAAATGACCAAGAGACCTTTTACTGGAAAATGGATAAGAGCCAAAAAAATACTTGAGCTAATACATTGGGACGTTTGCGGACCGATGAATGTAAAAGCCCGAGGTGGTTTTGAATACTTCGTCACTTTCATTGACAATTATTCCAGATATGGGTATGTTTACCTAATGCAGCACAAGTCAGACACATTTGAAAAGTTCAAAGAGTATCGTGCTGAGGTTGAGAACTAGTTAGGTAAAAGCATAAAAATTCTACGATCAGATCATGGAGGAGAATACCTTGATAGAGATTTCGAGAAATTCTTAGTTGAGCATTGAATTATTTCAAAGCTCACAACACCTGAAACACCACAACAAAATGGTGTTGCAAAAAGGAGAAATCGCACCCTACTAGACATGATGAGATCAATGTTTAGTTATAGCACTCTACCTAGTTCATTATGGGGGTATGCATTTCAAACTGCAATGTATATCCTGAATGTAGTTCATTCTAAGTCTGTTCCTAAGACTCCCTTAGAGTTGTGGAATGGTCATAAAGCTACTTTACAACATTTTCTCATATGGGGGTGTCCAGGACATGTGCTAAATAACAAGACTACTAAGTTGGAACCACGTTCACATATGTGCCTATTTGTAGGCTATCCTAAGGAAACTAGGGGTTGATTCTTTTATAGTCCAAAAGATAATAAAGTATTTGTGTCGACAAATGTTACATTTCTTGATGAGGACTATATGATAAAGTTCAAACCTCGAAGTAAAGTGTTACTTGAGGAGTTACTTGCTGGTACGACAAGTACACCATTGTCAAATATTGACAAAGACATTACACCTTCTACATCTGAAAGGAAGATACAAGTTTATCAAGATACCATACCACCTAGACGTAGTGGGAGGTTTGTAAGACAACCTGAACGATATCTAGGAAATGGTGAGGTGCAAGTTGTTGCATCTTATGATGGTATAGATGATCCATTAACCTATCGTAGTGCAATGAAAGATACTGATAAAGAGGAATGGCTCAAAGCCATGAACCTCGAGATTGAGTCTATGTACTCTAACTCAGTCTGGGAACTTGTAGACCAACCTGATGGAGTAAAACCCATAGGTTGTAAGTGGATCTACAAGAGAAAAAGAGGAATATATGAGAAAGTACAGACTTTCAAGGCTAGGCTAGTGGCAAAGGGTTATACCCAGAAAGAGGGAGTTGACTATGATGAAACTTTCTCGCCAGTAGCCATGCTTAAATCCATCAGGAATATTCTTTCCATTGCCGAATATTATGACTATGAGATTTGAAGACTGCATTCTTGAATGACAATCTTGATGAGAGTATCTATAGGTACAACTGTAGACACTGCATTTTGCATGTAAGTCCCTATGATGAGTGTCATTTGAAGACACTACCATTTAAGTCATGGAAGTCGCGGGAAACGAATGTCGGAAGGGGAAATTCAGAATAAGTATATCATCAGATTCAATTTGCATGTTCACTACTTTCGTTCGTGCTGTGTTTATGAACACGTTCGAACGTAAAGCAGATTGCGGACGTTTGTGTAGCGTTCGAATCGGCGTTCGAACAATTTCGGTACTTCTGGTTTTACTGCTAGCCTCACGCCCAAGGCCAATTAGCCCACCAAAACCCACCCAAAAATAATTAAAACATTTAAAACATGTCACAAATTAAAATAATATCCTTCCTAAATTAAATAAATCAAATAAAATCTAAATAATCACCTACTAAAATAACAAATCCACTTACCTAAACAAAACAAATCATATACCAAATTAAATAAAACAAATAAACAAATCAAATAAACCTATTCCTAATTTAAACAAATCATGTCCCCAATTAAATATTTTTTTCCTTGTGTGACACTAATTAAATGGTATCCCTTTTATTACACAAATCTCATTCCTTTTCAAGCAAGGATTCACCCTACCATTTGCCTATAAAAGAAACCCAAATCCAACCCTTAGAACCCCTAACTCATTCACACAAAAAAACTCTTGGTCCATTCACATATAACATTCACAATAAACCTCCAAGCATTCAAAAAATATCTTACATTGCCGTCCAACCAAACCACCATCAAAACCAGTTCAGCCGCACATCAACAAGTCAAAAACAGCCGCATATCACCCTTAAAATAACCCCTACATCCACCGAAAAATAGCAGCCCAAATACCTTAAAACAGTAGCCTAGATCACCAAAAACAGTGAACAAAAACTGCATTTTAAAATCCTTAAGATTAATGCACAAAACAGCCCCATAATACAGCAAAAATAGTCCAGAAAACTACAGCAAAAACAGCAGTGGAACGGAGTAAAGACAGCGGTCCAAACAACGAAACAGTGAAAGGAAGCAGTGAACCAGTGTACCCGAGGAGTTGCGGAGCGTTAACCCTTTCGACGATCGTGTATCGTACGTCCGAGAGGCGATTTAAAAGGTTAGACCTGAGGGCACTTATATTATTCATTTTTATTCATCTCTTAATTGTTTTATTTATTTTCTTCACATGAGAGTCGCCTGTGGATGTGTGTTGTGACCCTTGGATGAATGGGAACTGTGTCGTCTTTTGTGGTATATAGGATGGAAACCCAGACGTAAATTCCGTAGCTGAATCTGAATGGACGGTAGTGCGGTCTGTACTTGGGATACAACTCCACGTACCACTTGAGCAAACGGCACATATCTCGCTTCGTTTTATCTTGATTGTTTATTATCCGCATTTTATATTTCGCCATTTACTTTCTGTAAGTTATTTGTTTGTGTATTGATGATGCGGTGCGCATGGGCTAACTAGGGTGGATTAAAGGTCCTCTATTCAAGGGAAAATGCCCAAAGGCTACCTTTACCACGATGTTTTGCCGCGCCGGATGAAGTATGTTTGATTGAATGTGAGATATGTTTAATCGGACATACGGAGTTCCACATCATTGTCTTATTCATTTGCATGCATAATAATATAATACACATGGGCATAGTATGTTAGTCTAAAGGTTCTCAATTTGAGGGGAGAAAAGTCCAAAAGGCTACATTTACGACAATACTTTGCCGCGCCGGACGAAGTGTGTTTGATTGAATGTGAGATACGTTTAATCGGATATACGAAAGTCCACATTATTGTCTTATTCATTTTTATGCATTATGATGTAATGCGCATGGGCTAGCTAGGGTGGATTAAAGGTCATATATTCGAGGGAAATGCCTAAAAGGCTACCTTTACCACGATGTTTTGCCGCGCCGTTTGTTATGTCATTGACCTTTCGCATATCATTGCTCTATTTACGCATGTATTGCATTCTAGTGGGCATGGGCTAACTAGGGTGGATTAAAGGTCCTCTATTCGAGGGAAAATGCCTAAAGGCTACCTTTACCACGATGTTTTACCGGGCCGGATGAGGTATACTCGATTGAATGGGAATGAGTTCAATCGGACACACGGGGTCCTGCATCGTGCATCTGTGTATGTGTTTGCGTCGTCTATCATGCATCAGGTCATGTCCCGTTCGAACGCGTTCTCGAACGCTATACGAACGCGAACCTTCTGTTCCCCATTCGAACGCGTTTACAAACGCTACTTGAAAGCGCATGCATTTTATTTCATCAGGTCTTGCCCCGTTCTAACGTGTTACCAAACTCTATACGAACGCGAACCTTCTGTTTCCCGTTAAAACGCGTTTACGAACGCTACTCGAACGCGCATGTATTTTGTTTCATCAGGTCTTGTCCCGTTCGAACGCGTTATCAAACGCTACACGAATGCAAACCTTCTGTTTACTGTTCGAACGCATTTTCAAACGCTACACGAACGCGTAAATGATGAACTGATTCATTTTCATCACATTTCATGCATAATTGCTTCTTGGGTGGTTTCTCTCGTATCATGTAATTAATCATACCATTCCATTATTGATACTTTCACTGTTATCATCTATTTGTATCCCCGCATTTATCTATTTGATGTGTTCATGAGATGGTGTTCAAGCATGATTTAGCCATTAGTATGTTATTCCTCTATGCATGATCTGGTCATCTCCTTTCGCAATAAGTGTTTCTTTATGTTTATGCTTAGATTGTTATTTATCTTTCGCGTTTGATGATTTAACATGTTCATGAGATTATGGTGTGATATCGTATGTTTTCCATTATGATGATTACATTCATGCATGTAAACTTACAAGTAGAATACTCTTGGAAATATGTTGCGTAGATTCGATTAAATTATTGCACAAATCATTTCATTACAAGTGGCATAAGTAAGGGACCATTCTGAACCCAACGGTTTGAGGTCTTCCCTTGCGAGGGGTGAGTGCGGCCTTAAATCATTTTCCCGGTTCACATCGGGTGGCGACTCCATGTCATTTCTCCGATTTAGTCCCCCGCGAGTTACTCTGTACTCCCAACCGGGCCGCGAGCCCGGGACAGTGTCGTCCAACATATGTGTCCTACAACAACCAGAATGGTTCATTAGCCAAGGTCAAGAGCAACAAGTTTGCAAGTTGCAAAGGTCCATTTATGAACTTAAGCAAGAATCTAGATCTTGGAACATAAGGATTTATACTACGATCAATCTTACAACTTTGAGCAGAACATTGATGAGCCTTATGTCTACAAGAGCATCATTGATGGGAATTTGGTTTTCCTTGTGTTATACGTTGATGATATTTTACTCATTGGGAATGATGTAAAAATATTATCGGATGTGAAAATCTGGCTAGCTAACCAATTCCAAATGAAAGATTTGGGAGAGGCAAGTTATGTACTAGGGATACAAATCATTCGGGATTGCAAGAAACGACTGTTAGCAATGTCTCAAGCAACCTATATCGACAAGATTCTTGTGCGATTTGGTATGCAAAATTACAAGAAAGGTAATTTACCTTTCAGGCATGGAATTCGTTTGTCTAAGGAATAGTCTTCTAAGACACCTCAAGGAGTTGAGGAGATAAGACATATACCATAAGCTTCAGCAATTGGAAGTCTTATGTATGCTATGTTATGCACGAGACCGGACATATGTTTTGTAGTGAGAGTGGTCAGTGTTGGACAATTATGACCCATAACATCACTATTTGTAAAAGACATTGTGGTTTTTGTACAAATTAACTATGTGACAAAGGAAATTGCTATTTTATCATTTTGTAATTAGATTACTTAAATATATAAATGATAAAAGTCCTTATGATTAGTTCCAGATTATAAGATATGAGACAGAATCAATCCACTGAAGGTTTAATAATTAAATATCCCTAGTCGTATTATTATCGAGACTGGACATCGATAATGCAGAATAGGCTAGTATTACACTTGTGCGCGTTATGGAAGCATAACGACATAGTTCTCATATATTTGGGTATTGGATACTCATGCAAGTGTAATAGGAGGTTCTGTTTACCGATGGTACGGGAACAGCTTCGCTCTAGATAGACCTCTCAGAATCCCATTGGTAGTATGACTATGTGTCTATGGGAATCCGAATCAGGGTAGGTGTTTTTGGTCTTATCCTGAGACTTGCATCCCTAATACTTGCGACAATCAGTACGCTTTGGTTTTGGTCGTCCAGGGCTTTAACAGGTTCTGTGTACGCCTCTTCTGGGTTTATTGAGAATCGTAGTGTATTGGGTGTGATGTCAAGATGGAAGTATCACTTCAGTCATATGTAGATGATGATCACGCAGGGATAGAAAACTGGTACTCTAATATGTTGCAACTATCGGGATAATATGACAAGGTCATGATTATCCGATTAAAGAGACTAGTTGCTTGTGATCCGATATATGCTTCGTACGGGGCAGACACAACTCCAGCCCCAGGCCTAGCACGTGACATCTGATACTGGATCGTAATACGTAATACTTAGTATACTAAGCCTGATATAGATTATATATTCCTTAAAAGAATATTTCTGGAGAATTGGGTAGGCACGATGCTTTGCTAGAAGCCAACCTTGTCTTGTAAATAGGTAAGAACGTGGTACGCGGTACGCGCGTATTCGGATAGTTCGACGACCGGATTTACTGCCAACATATCCAGGGATCTCATGGGTCACTTCCCGAAGATTCATCGATGACGTTTGACTCGAACAGAATTAATCTGGGATTAATTATAAGAGAGAGAGAATTAATCTGGGATTAATTACAGCAAGAATTTATCTGGGATAAAATTCGAATAGTAGAGAGAGAACGATTAATTTGGAATTAATCGATTAAATAATATATTCGATATATTAAATGAAATTAGATTTCATAGCGGAATTAAAATTGGATTTTAATTCGGGCGAACGAATTAATTTAGAATTAATTCACGAGTGACTTTCGTAATAATTTTGCGAGGCATTATTATTTAATTAAATTTGATTTAATTAAGTCGCAACGGAAAATTCGTTAATTCAGAATTAACGAACCCGAGCCCGAAATGTCTTTAGCGGGCCCTCGAATTTTGAATTTAAAGTGGGGCCCACCAAATCACATCACTAGTCAACTCTATTTACTTTTTGGTGATAGAAGTTGGTGTAGATTTGGTTGATTACTTGTCTTACACATTTTGTCATTTTGGATGACTTTTACCAACTTTGGATTTTTTGTAATAGGTAATTATTTTTGGAAAACAAATTATACAACACAAAAAACTCTCTCCCTCTCATTCTCTCAATTGCCGAATCATCTCCCATCTCTTGCTCTCTATTGGCGTGAACCTATGGTTCATGGTTCTTGATTTTTTCTTCAAAAATCTTGATTGCTAAACAACAAAGGAGTCTACAAAGGTGATAGGGACACTTACCCTAGAGTTTGGAATTCAAAGGAATGCTTGGAGCACTTCTCAAAGGAAAATTTTTGAAATTCATACATCCACAAACCGATCAATGTAAGTGATTTTTCCGTAAACATCGTTGAGTATTCACACAATATCATGACTTATTAGATCCTTGGCATGTTCTAGGAACCCAACAATGGTATCAGAGCCAATTTTAAGCATGAAATATTTTAGGGTTTATATACTTTAATTTTGGGTATTTTTGCTTGGAGCTTGTTTTGTCCAAATTGATTGTTTGGTTATGCTTAGATTATGATAACTTAGAGTTATGCATGATTAATTTTGAGAAAAATTGATTAGATTAATTTTCCCCAATTTGTTAGTCATGGCCGAATGTATGGACCTTAGGATCTCATGGTGATTTTGATTTTTTGGACCATTAGATGTGTTTAAATGCATGAGATATATTGATTTGTGATTTAATTGGATTGAAATCAAAATTGGTTAATATTATGCATGATTAGCGTGAGATAAGAAGCATGGAATGAGGTTGATTTTACTTCAATTGTGTTGGACATGAATTGAATATGTTAAAGCATGATTAATTAGGTAAATTGGTGTTTTGGAAATATTAATTTAACTAATTAATTATGGCTAATACACTATAATTAAAAATTGTGATATTTGGAATATTGTAATTAAATAAATTAGCCTTTAATTTTGAATTGGGCTAATATTGTTGTATTTGGGCTTAATGGGCTTGGTTGGGCCAAGTTGTTTTAGGACAATTGGATTGGATCCAAATTGGGCCTAAAACCATACCATGAAGTCCAAATAGAATAATTGGGCTTTTAAATATTTAATTGGGCCTAATGGGCCAAAATTAATTTTATAGAAAATGGTAATTCCTTATTGGGCTTTGGTTGCCAAAGTCCATGCCTTAAGAAATTAATTAAAAGCCCATTGGAATTTAATTAAATTGATATTGGATGTTAATTGGGCCTTTGAGACCCAATTAGATTGGATTTAGAATCTAAGTCTAAAAGGCACAAATATAAGTGTAATCATTTAATTTGGTATTAAATTAGAATTAGTATTGAATATAAATTAAATTGGATTTAATATTGTAGTTCGATATAATTCAAGAATACGCACTTTGAGTACTTATTCTTAAACGAGTTGGACTCGCGCAAATCAAATCGTTGTTTGAACATTGGATGATCATTAATTCAAAGATTAATTAATTGGATTAGATTGATTGAATAACATGATTTGTGTGAATACATGAATGTATTGTATGAATAATGTATATCGAATGGATATTAGATGGGTAAGGGCAATTTTGGAAATTGTTGTAATAAATTTAGAATTATGAAATTGGACTTCCGTGTCCAGCCTTATATCTCTTAACTCTTTGTACTTCTCTTATCACCAATTCCCCTCAATGTAAATGAGGTTTCTTTATTGTATGTAATTGGGTAGAAGTAAGTATAGTGCTAGCCAGGGAGAGGAAAAAGAGAGATTTGTTCTAGGAACAATTTGTTAAATATCCATCCGCATAACATTATTATTTATTTTGCGCCTTATTATGCTTTTAGATGCATGCTTAAGGGGGTGTGTATGATGAGACCTAATCAAAGATAATAAATTGGTTGCCAATTTACGCGAAAAAACCCTCAAACAAATATTAAGCGATTTCCTTCCATTGAGTGGTTTCCTCTCAAGATCCAAGATTGGCATTGGTTTGTTGGCCAAAGTCAAGATCAATGTCCACCGCGGATGTGTTTGAACCATGAAAGCTTTGTTCCATATCGCATGTCTTGGGCAAGTTGTGACTTGTTGGCCAAAGTCAAGGTCACTTCTAGTTCATCGACGTGGATTACGAAGCTTTCCCACTGTCAATGGGTCCCGCTTAACTGGAATCATTAAGCTTGTTGAGCCAAAGCCAATGCTTAGTTGATTCAGAGGAAAATGTTAGGAAATATATTGGATATATTGACATATATATTGTATATATGTTTCGGACTTTGAGGCCCACCTACCGGATCTAGGAATTGGATGAGATCCAATTGATCTTAGAGATCTACCTAGTTAAATATCATACAGCTTGTTGGCCAAATTCAAGGTTTTGTGTTATTTAACGGGATCCTAGCCCACTAGGAAACTAGGTTTCCGGAGTAATCAACAGAGGGAGAGGCTCACCGAAAATAGTGGGGAGGTCAGTATTGAATTTGCAATTTCGTTCAAATACTTGCCAAATACGCGCTTTCAAATTATTTTCTTCATTTTATATATTTATTAGTTGGACTAATATTTTATTATTTTTATTGTAACAGTTGGACTGTACCCAAAAATCGTTTTAATGAATAGTTAGACTATTGCAATTAAGATGGCCAAAAAGATCAACGTTAGGGACATTATCATGGGCGAAAATATCTTTAATGGTGCGAACTTTCCTGACTGGGATATGAACCTCAGGATTGTCCTTGGGGCCGAGAAGAGAAGATGCTTTATACGATAGAGAGACCTCTCGGGCCTAAGCCCGTAATTGAGCAGCCGCTTGAGCTTGAGCTTTGGAAGACGCACAATGATGACAACTCAACTGCTCAATCTGTCATGCTCGGTGCAATGACCCCTCAATTTCGTCGCCAGAATAAGGGATTGGATCCCTATACTATGATGGCAAATTTGAAGGACCTTCACCGATCTAACCTTAGATCGCAAAGGTATGAATTGCATAAAAAGCTCTTTCGCTCTCGAATGTCAGAGGGTACATCTGTCGAGCATAATGTGTCGCAGATGATTGCTGACATCGAACAACTGGGTCAGCTAGGCATAACCTTTGAGGCTGAGACTTCTATAGATTTGATCTTACTGTCTCTTCCTGACAGCTGGAGCGGGTGAATCATGAACTATAATATGATGAACCAAGATCATACTCTTGGAGAGTTTATGACAATGATGCGTGAAGTAGAAAAAGAGCTTTGAAAGGGCAAAAAAGCGCGAGGCGCACTTCACTTCGACATCTCAGTCTGCCAAGGCTTGGCCAAAGGCTACTGGAGGCGTGAAGAAAAAGAAGGGCAAGCCAAAATCTCAAAGTCTTCTGGGAAGGCAAATGACAAATCCCAAGATGTCTGCATGCAGTGTGGCAAACGGGGTCACTGAAGCATGACTGCCGTGAGTACAAGGCGCACATGAAGGAAGTGAAGGCGGGTAAGGCTCCAGCTTCATGTATGTTTGTTATTGAAATAAAACATGTCTACTTCTAGTTTAAAAATTGGATTTTTGATTCTGGTTGTGGTACTCATATATGTACTGATGTGCATGATCTGCAGAGTAGCAGGAGATTGGCTTCAGGAGAGATTGACCTCCGAGTTGGAAATGAGACTAGAGTCACCTGTTTTGGCTTTGGGGACTTATATTTTGGAACTTCCTTCGGGGCATGTACTTAATTTATCAAACTTGCTATTATATACCTAGCTTGA
>SKCR01018060.1:0-20565 GCA_019454045.1 Zanthoxylum bungeanum | reverse complement strand
TCATCTTAGAAATGATTTAGAATCATTCAAAATTTTATTAGATCAATTTCGGACCACAAAAATGGACAAAATACCAAAGTAAGGGTAATTTGGTAAATTCACTTAAATATGATTTATTGATGAATTTTATTTCATAATTTGATTATTGGAATATTAAATAAATATGTTTATTAATAAATCCGAGAAAAATTTTTGAAATCTGAAAATCGGATTTTCACGCTTCCGCTGCGTTACCGGGTTCACCCCCTAAAAACCTCTACAAAATGGTATCGGAGCGAGTCTGATTCTAGGCCACCTAATATGATTAGGTTCATTGAATCAATGTTTAATCATGCTTCTTGACTTTATGCATGCTTATTAGGATCTAAATTGGTTAGATTTAGGGTGTATGACATTAGCGGAAAATCCCTAATTAATAAGGTTTGAATGTAATTATGTATTTGATGCATGTTATATGGTCCGTCTTGTTAATACGGTTTATGAATACTTCTTTGTGACTACATCTGAGACGTGCCTCTGCTGTGAGGATGTAGCCGATAAAGATTTATTTATATCGAATGTATATCCGATACTAGGTAATTCAAGTAAAAGCGGAATTCTGAACGTGCCCTAGCTGTCAGGATTACGTAAGTAACTTGAGTTTATCATTGACGAGTTTAACCTTGGTACGTCCTTGTGGGCCTGCCTTCGCCAGCGACAACGAGAAACGGCCAGGACCAGTACTTCGGAGTCATTAGTGAATGATTGACAAATGAGTTGTCTACCTGATGAATATACGTAGGCGAGACCGTGCCTCTACTGTGAGCCGAAATATATTCACGGGATCCACTTTTCACTATTAGTATTTAATTTAATATTAAATATTTGTATTCTGTTTGGGATTACAGTATTGCATGATTTAGTAGGAGGGGCATATTAGACAAAAATCCATGATCTAGTTTATGCTTTTGATATTATATGAAACTGCTTAATTTCTGCTAACCGTTTTTCGTGATCTATATGATAGATTGGCGATGGCGGCACAATCCACAAATCAGTTTGCGCGTATGCTTGATGCGAACAACTGAAAGGCGCTGAGAACTTTACAGACTGGGAATTGGATTTGAGGATTGTCCTCGATTCCGAAAAGCTGGGTTATGTTCTTGAGGGTCTGTTGCCTTGCCAGTGGGTGCGGATGCTTCAGAGGAGGAACGCCAAGTTTTTGAAACTTGGAAGGATGATGATTTAAGGGTTAAATCATATTTTGGTTCACTGTCTCCGAAACTCAAGCAACAGTACTATGGTATGCTAGATTCCTATAGTATGATGACGCGATTAAGACAATCGTTTGAGAACCAAGAACAAGTGATTGTTCACAAAGTCGTCATGGAACTGTTCCATGCGCGTCTGGATGAGGGGCAGAGTGTTAGCCCACATGTTCTTCAGATGATCGATTTGATCGATCAATTGAGGCAACATAATCTCATCTTGAATGACATTCTCGGTAGGAGTGTCATTCTTGGTTCACTACCAGCTTCATTTCGCCAGTTCGTGATGTACTTCAACATGCACGGGACTGTCTGTACCTACCAGGAGCTACATAGGATGTTGCCTCACGGCAGAAGAGGACCTTAAGAGGGAGTACCGACTCACCCTCCTAGAACTACTTCTCTTTCGGCTTCTTCCCAAGGATGGTCCAAGGGAAAGAACAAGAAAGGCAAGAAGAAGAAGAAGGCTTTTGGTCCTCAACAACAGGCGAAGATTGCAAAGCCCAAAAGGGCTTCTGAAGACAAATGCCACCACTGCGGCAAAGTCGGGCACTGGAAGCGGAACTGTCCTGATTACATTGCCCAGCTGAGGAGAGACAGAGCTTCTTACATCAGGTACTTTTATTTTTCCAGTTATTGATTTATCTTTGGCTTGTGAAGCCGTTACATCCAGCTGGATTTTAGATTCTGTTGTCCCATTCACATTTGCAATTCGTTGCAGGTGCTGAAGGAAGTAGGAAACTGAAGCCTGGAGAGATGCAGTTTCGATTCGGGAGTGTAGACTCTTTGGATGCAGTTGCAATGGGAGTATGCGAGATCTCATTGTCGAATGGGACACTTTTGTTATATGACTGTCATTTTATACCGGGATGTGTCGCAAATATTATATCACTTTTTGTATTGGATACAGAAGGCTTTTGTATTAATATTAAGAATAGTTCTTTGTATTTATATAATAAAAATAATATTCAGATCCTTTGTTGTCCAAACCAGCATGGTCATTATACATTGCAAACTTCAAAGATATATTAAATACTGGAGTTAATAAACGTAGTTTACCTGTAATTAATAATACTGGAACTTTGGCATATGAGACTTGGTCACATTGGCGTTAAACGCCTTACCCAATTGGTTAGGAATGGTTTGATATCAGATCTTACCATTGAATCCTATCCAACTTGTGAATCATGTATTCAGGGTAAGATGACCAAAGCCCCCATTTCTGGTGTTGGACACCGCGCCACTAACTTACTGGAACTCGTACATTCTGATGTATGTGGTCCACTAAGTCAAACTGCTCACAGTGGTTATTCGTACTTCGTTACCTTTACCGATGATTTGTCACGGTACGGTTATGTGTATTTGATGCGACATAAATCGGAAACCTTTGAAAAGTTCAAAGAGTTCCGAAATGAAGTAGAAAAACAAACTAGTAAATATATTAAATGCCTTTGATCAGATCGAGGCGGCGAATATATGAGTGGTGAGTTCATGGATTATATGAAGGAGAATGGGATTCTCGCTCAATATACTCCTCCAGGTACACCACAGCACAATGGTGTATCTAAAAGGAGAAATCAGACTTTATGGGATATGGTCCGATCGATGTTGAGTTTCACAGATTTGCCTATTACTTATGGGGTTACTCTCTCTTAACAGCCGCACATCTTTTGAATAAGATTCCTTCAAAGGCTGTTCCTACGACACCGTATCAGATATGGTTCGGTAGGAGACCAAATCTTAATTATATTAAGGTTTGGGGTTGTCCTGCCTATGTCAGGGTGACTCAGCAAGATAAGCTTTCGCCTCGAGGGCAAAAGTTTAGGTTTGTTGGATATCCTTCGAATACGATGGGATATCTGTTCTATGATACTGAGCATCGAAATGTGTTCGTAAGTCGCTTCGTAAAATTTCTAGAAGTAGAATTTTTGTCAAAAGGTGTAATCATAGACAGGTTGAGCTTGATGAAGTCCAACCTGAAAAAAACGAACCAATGGAGGAACCTGGAGTTCAAGTAGATGAAGGACCTTCAACACACACACTCCGTAGGTCGGAAAGGGTATCTAGACCTCATGAACGCTTGTATTTGATACAAGAAAAGAGTCTGGATGTTCTCTTAGTTGAAGAGACAGATCCTTTCACCTATAGAGAATCGATGTTGGACATCGACTCCATGAAATAGCAAAGTGCCATGAAATCCGAGATAGACTCAATGTATGAAAATCAAGTTTGGGACTTGATTCCGCTTCCCGAATGAATTGTTCCTATCGGTTGTAAATGGGTTTACAAGAGGAAGCGCGGGCCTGATGGTAAGGTTGAAACTTACAAGGCCCGACTGGTAGCAAAAGGTTACACGCAGCGACCTGACATCGACTACGATGAAACGTTTTCACCAGTAGCAATGCTTAAGTCTATTCGGATTTTGCTTTCTATAGCTGCGTATCATGACTACGAGATTTGGCAAATGGATGTCAAAACGGCTTTTCTAAATGGATTTCTTGATGAAGAAATCTATATGGAACAGCCGGAAGGTTCGCGTCTAGCGAAACCTCGGGTATGGTATGTAAGCTTAAGAAGTCCATTTATGGACTTAAACAAGCTTCACGAAGTTGGAATCTTCGATTCGATGAGATTATTAGATCGTCTGGTTTTCTCAAGAATTCGGAAGAATCATGTGTGTATCAGAAGGCCAGTGGGAGCATGGTCGTATTTTTAGTCCTATATGTTGATGACATCCTAATCATTCGGAATGATTTAGGTATGTTGCAAAGCGTGAAAGCGTACCTCTGTAAGAATTTCTCCATGAAGGACCTGGGAGAAGCTTCCTATGTTTTAGGGAAAAAACTCTATAGAGATAGACAAAGGAGGCTGATTGGGTTATCCCAATCAATGTACATAGATAAGATCTTGGAACGGTATAGTTTTGGTAACTGTAAGACAGCAAACATACCGTTCAGACATGGGATTCATCTTTCTAAGAAGATGTGTCCACAAACAGAAGATGGGAAGGTTAGAATGTCTAACCAACCTTATGCTTCGTGTTTGGGTAGCATAATGTATGCCATGTTATGTACGAGGCCTGATATCAGTTTCGCTGTTAGCGTAACTAGTCGATGTCAGTCCAATCGAGGAAATGACCATTGGATGGCCATAAAACATATCCTAAAGTATCTTAAAGGTACTAAGGATAAGTTGATAAAATATATGGAGGAAACGAACTGCAGGTTAATGGGTATACAGACTCCAATTTCCAATCGGATCCCGATAATAGAAAGTCTACATCTGGATTTGTCTTTACCCTTAACGGAGGTGCAGTTTGTTGTGGAAGAGTTCCAAACAGGGATCGACAGCTGATTCCACCACTGAGGAGGAATATATTGCAGCTTCTGAAGCCGCAAAAGAGGCTGTGTGGATAAAGAACTTTATCACAGAATTGGGAGTTGTCCCAAGTATCGAGAATGCGATTCCGTTATACTGTGATAATACTGGAGCCATTGCGCAAGCAAAGGAACCGAGGGCGTATCAGAAGTCGAAGCATATGGAACGCAAGTACCACATGATTCGAGAGATCATGTCGCGAGGGGATATTGTCGTGTGCAAGGTACCGAGTGAAGATAATGTAACAGACCCGCTGACGAAGGCCATACCTCCGAATTTGTTTGATATAAACACGTGGAGTCGATGGGTATTAGATACAATCGATATTGGCACTAGAGCAAGTGGGAGATTTTGTTGGGGTTGGTGCTCAGAGCGCCAATTCCCGGTTGTATTTATGTTGAATACTTCTGTTAAAACATTATTATTATGAATAATATATGCAGTTTCTATAATATAATCTATCTTTTAATATGGTAAAGATGTATTGACCTTAGAATGATTAGTCATGGTACTGTTGTAAAAGCGTCGCAACGGACATTGAGTAGTATCATGACGTTGTCATTCTCACAGTTCATGGTCAAGGTTTAGACTACTTGGTCAGTATATAGTAAACCCGTTGAGACCAGTACATGTCGTATACTGGAATATTTAATTCCAATGGTTCTCAATGAACCATAAGTCTTGGAGACTAGTATAGACGTGTAGGTTTTATAGCGGATAAACACTGAACGACTCACCGAAGATTCTTAAGGATGGTACACCAGTGGTCAATAAGAATCTTCTTAGGTTGGAGTAGCACTTGTGATTCTTAGACTTGAGATGCCATTGTGGGCACATGAGACTCTTCTACACTTAAAACGGCAGTCACGTCACGATCTATTTAGATCGACCTCCACCTGTTCGTTGGGTTGTAGACAGATCCTCAGGGTGCCTTGTGATCAAGATAGGATCCGTCAGTTCTGTGTATCATGAGCCATAGGTAGCCATATGATTAGTGTAGGCATTGCATTTTCGCATGTGAAACCCGATGATGAGCCTCATTTGGAGGCACTACCTTTTGAGTCACGAAAGCCGCGGGAAACGGATATCGGAAGGGGAAATTCAGGATAAACAAGCTCACTGTCTTCGTTGGTGCTGCGTTCGTTACTTCGTTCGAACGGGAAACAGATTGCGGACGTTGCCGCGTGCGAGGAGGCGTTCGAACGGAGCCGGTCGGTAATTCTGGTTTTGCTGCTAGCCTCACACCCCAGCCCATTTAGCTCCCCAAAGCCCATAAAACACATCCCAAATTAAATAAATAAATATTAAACATTAAATAAAATATTTAAATCATTTACCAATTAAATAAAACATAAAATAAAATCATGCCTAATATAAATAAATCAAATATATATATACTAAAACTAAAAATAAGATTTGCCTAATTAAAATCAATCTTAACCAATTAAAGCCAATCAATATTTGACTTCCTAATCAATGAGATATACACCAAGTTAAATTAGTTGACTTCCTAAATAAAATATTTTGTCCCCCCCCTCAATCCTTTGATTTCCTTGTTTAAACTAAATCATATCCTAATTAAATGCACAAAATCCCTTCCCTTGTCAACCCTAACCCTTCTCTATATAAACAACCCTAACCAAAGCCATCCTCTCCTTGACACATATAATTCACACCCAAACTCTCTCGAAATCTCTCTAGACTCTCTCTACACACCCAAGACTAAACAAAAGAGAAAACACTTCACACATACACAAGAAAGAAAACAAAGAAACCACCACAAGTCACCACCCTCCATAGTCGAATCCAAGCACCTACAACCACCCTCCATAGCCGAATCTAAAGCACCAAACTCACCCTTAGCCGAATCCTAAAACACGCCCAAACAACCTCCTAGATTACCTTAAAACAGTAGCCCAAATCCTTTAAAAAACAGTAACATAAAAACTGCATAGATAATCTTAAAAATAATCACATATAATTGCACTAAGAACCCCACACAAACTTGGAATAGTTTATTGAAAACGTTAAAACAGGTGGCCCGTGCAGTGAGCAGCAAGACAGAAGCCGAATAGGAGCAGAACGGAGTTCGAACCGTAAGCAAAACAGCGAAGCAGTGAGCTAGGACGTTGAACCAGTGGACCAGAAAGTTGCGGAGCTTTACCCCCTTTCGATTTCCGTGGAACGCGAGTCCGAGAGACGGCTTAAAAGGTTAGACCTGAGGGTATCTTTCACACTTATTCTCATTTTATTTTCTGGTCATTTATTTTGATTATATTTTCTATATTTGTGGTATCCGTTGTGTGTATGATGTATGTTGTGGGTATTGGATGAATGAGAGATGTGTCAACTCTCGCGGTATATCGGATGGAAACCCGGACATAAATTTCATAGCCGATTCCGAATGGACGGTAATATGATCTGTACTCGGGCCAAACTCCACGTACCGCTTGGGTAAACGGCACCATCTTTCTTTTGTTGTGTTGCTTTTGTTTATTTAGTTTTCTTTACTTGAATTCAATATGTTGTTTAGTTATGCATGATTCAACCAAGCGCATGGGCTTAGTGAGTTAGTTCAAAGGTCCTCCATTTGGGAGACAAAGAGCCGAAAAGGCCACCTTTGTGACACTACTTCGCCGCGCCGGTTGATGTGTGTTCGGTTGGATGCGAGATACGTTCAATCGGGCATACTTAGTTTGATGTTATTGAGTTTATCTTTTATGTATGGTTCAATCAAGCGCATGGGCTTAGTAAGTGGAATGAAAGATCCCTTATGGGGAGGGGTTAAAACCCGTTACCACGATGCTTTGCCGCGCCGGTTGATGTGTGTTCAGATTGGATGTCAGATGTGTTCAATCGGGCATACTTGGTTGATATGATTGGTTCTATTCTTGTATGTGTGATGTGACGCGCATGGGCTTAGTATGTTGGTCTAAAGGTCCTCTCTTTGAGAGATCAAGAGCCCAAAAGGTCACCTTTATGGCAGTACTTCGCCGCGCCCTTTTATTTTGTGTTATGTATTGCGTCCCATTTCATGCATCAGGTCTGTTCTTCCGTTCGAACGCTTTACGAACGCAACTCGAACGCGCATGTTTTTTGTTTACTATCAGTGTCATCTCTCTTTCCGTTCGAACGCGTTAACAAACGCCATACGAACGTGAGCATTCTGCCTCATATCCGTTCGAACGCGTTAACAAACGCATACGAACGTGAGCATTCTGTCTCATTTCCGTTCGAACGCGTTTACGAACGCTACTCGAACGTGAGCATTCTGTTTCATTTCCGTTCGAACGCGTTTACGAACGCTACTCGAACGTGAACATTCTGTTTCATTTCCGTTCGAACGCGTTTACGAACGCTACACGAACGCGAACACACTGAACTGAGTCTTTTTCATTAGATTTCATGCATAGTTTCCTAGTAGCTATCTCCACATGTATAAATGCAAATATGTTGATGTATTACCATTCATATGCTTGTGTCATGATAACATTTGAGTATTATTTCTTGCGGTATATCGGATGGAAACCCAGACGTAAATTCCGTAGCCGATTCCGAATGGACGGTAGTGCGGTCTGTACTTGGGCTACAATTCCACGTACCACTTGGAAAAGTGCCCATATGTGTGCTTGTATGGTTAACATGTGTGCTTGTATGGTTAATATGTGTGCTTGTGTTTTCCTGAATGTGATATGCAAGTAAAGTTGTATGTTAGTTGCTATCTTGATATATGTTAAGCATGCAAATTTAAATGTAAGATATATGCGAAATGCGTACATAAGTTTTATTTTACACATGAGAATTTAGAAGCATGATACTCTTGGAAATAAGTGTTACTTAAGCTTGATTAAATTATTACATAAATCCTTTCATTACAAGTGACATGAGTAAGGGACCATTCCGAACCCAACGGTTTGAGGTCTTCCCTTGCGAGGGGTGAGTGCGGCCTTAAATCTTTGTCCCGGTTCACACCGGGTGGCGACTCCATGTTATTCAGTACTTCCCAAACTAGGCCGCGAGCCTAGGAACGGCGTCGCCCAGGTCCTGTGTCCTACAGTCTGGCGACTCCACTGGGGATTATGAGAATTGGCCCCGAAATATTGTCTTGTAATGAGTGGATTTATGTTTTAATTGGCCATGTCTATAGTGGATAAGTGAGGGTTTAATCAAGGGCACTTTGAGGCTAGGTAATGGTTTGGTGTCTTCCTTCACTCACTACCTTTCTAGAAGGAAAGCTGTGAGGATACCTACATGACCATCTACTCGTAGCCTTTGTGATGGACTAATTTGGAGGACTCGTTGTTTATTCCTGACACCAAGCGATAAGAGCCTAAGAGGCTTGGGTATTTAAGTGAGCCTCGCTCCACCTTCCCTCTGGGGAATCTACAACGGGAAATCCATTTGACAGTCCGTCACACACCATAGCTCATTGGCACGTACCTTAGTGTATAAAAAGGGATACGCTCACTTGGTCGCTTGAACCCTTGAGTGGGGAGACCTAGTTGTGGGCTATCCTTCGCCAGTGAGAGCCTTTGTCCATACTCTTGCAAATCCACCCATAGACTGGTTTGTATGGTTAAAGTAACAATTATTTCCTTGAGTATGTGCTTGTGGACCATCCTCATTTGGATGCAGTTGGACTATTGTCAGAAATGCGGGCTTGCTGGGCCATTTAAACTGGAGCAAGTTCGTACTGTATGACTATTAGGCCCAAGGCTTCTGAAATGTTGATGGGCCATTATGTAAAAATTATTATGTTATGTTTGTATTATCTCCCTTCTATGCTTATGTTTGGGAACATCACCGTTTGGATCCATTTGGACCATTTGTCATGGGATATGGGCTTGTTGGGCCATTTAAACGGGACAAGAACGTATTTCATGACTATTGGGCCAAAAGCTTCTAAGTGATTGATAGGCCACCTTGTGCTTGTTTTCGGAATATTATCATTTGGATTTAGTTGGGCTCTTTGCCATAAGACATGAACTCGTTGGGCCATTTAAACTGGGACGGGTTCACCCTTATGACAGTTGTCCCAAAAGCTTCTAAAATGATAATAGGCCGATTTGTTTGAGAATTTTATTTGATTTAATATATGTTAAATATCTCTTATGCATATCATGCATACATATACCCTGTTAACATCCTCTGTGTCTTAAAAGACACCATAGATACCGTTTGGGTTAGAGAAGGAACCAGACTCACTAAAAGAACAAGTATGAGTGAATCCGATAATGAGGTGTCCCGTATGGATCAGTTAGAGAATGGTCTCGCCAAGATCACTGAACAGTTGCAGGCTTTGACTACTGCTATGGCTGGTATAGCTGGGTCTCGTGCCGGGGTTCATTCTGGGGATGTGAGGCAAGAGGAATCTCCGAACAGATTGGGGGATGATATCCCCGTTTGATGATGATATGGCAGAGTATGCAGCAGGCAGAGTATCTGGGTCTCAGACAGAGTTACAGAAACTTCGGGATCAGGTTGAGTCGGTTACCCGCAAGATGAGGGTAAGTAAGGGTAAGAACGAGGATTTGCTGGATTATGACACTTTGACTTTTGAGGAACAGTTGCCTGCACAGTTCAAGATGCCGGATATGGCTAAGTTCAACGGGAATGGGGATCCGAGGGTGCATCTCCGACAGTTTGTATCAGTCATGAGTTCAGTTGGCTTATCTCAGCGCCAGGTACAGAAAATGTTTGGAATGTCGCTTGAAGGAGCTCCCGTGGTATGGTACCACAGTTTGGAGAAGAAAGTAAAGGAAGATTGGAGGGAGTTGGCCGATGCTTTCCTGAAGCAATATGTCACTGACTTGGAGATCGATCTGTCACTCCGTGATCTGGAGAATGTTAAGCAGAAAGCGGAGGAGAGTTTTAAGGAGTATGTGGACCGGTGGAGGGGTCAATTATTGAAAATGCAGACCAGGCCTTCGGAGAAGGATCAGATCAAGATGATTATCAAGGGCACCAAGCCCTCCATTTACGGCAAATTGAGGAGGATGACCTCCATGATTGCAGACTTTCGGCAGTTGAGGGAAACTGTCATGGATATTGAGGAAGAAGAGGCCGAGAATAGAAAATTCTATGGTCTAAACAGGAGGCCCATTGGGGGAACATCGGGAACAAAGCCCGTTTCTGCTGAAGTTGCTGCTATCCGGAACAGGCAGTTTTCCAACTTGGGAAGGCCCCTGTCTAAGGTGCTAGAGAAATTGAAGAGGCAAGGGCTCTTGAAACCCTTGGATACCAAACCATTACCCAATCCCCTACCATCACATTATAACTTAACCTTTACTGCCACTTCCACCAACAAAAAGGCCATGACACCGACAACTGCGCCCGACTCCGCCATGAATCCAAGACCTAATAGACTCCAAGAAAATACCCAACCCAGAAACAGAACAGCCCGACACACACAGAGAAACCCCTTACCCAACTACCGTGCTGTACCACCACCAGCCTACATGATCAATTCTGGCCTCCCAGAAGACCTTGTCCTAAAATCCTTTCACCCTCAAGCCTTTTGCCTGGGAATCTGGGATAGTACTAGTGAGGATTGTCTGAGCAGAAGAAAAGCTTTTGGCTTGATTTCTCTAGCAGTGATGAGGAGGAAGTAAGGGGAATGACACGTAGCGGTCGTTTTTATAATGATATGGCGGAAAGGTGGGTAAGGAAGCTTTGACAGATGGTAGAGAAGTGGTTGAGACTGCAGAAAATACCGAAGGGGATGTAGTGCTGAGGCAATTGAGGAAGACTAGAGCACAAGTCAGTATCTGGGAACTATTATGTGCATCTCGGGAGCATAGACAGGCTATGGTTGAGGCCTTGAGCAAGATTGTGGTACCGGAGGATGCCAACCCCGCAATGTTTGTTGGGTCGGTTCAGAAGGAAGCTTTGCAGATATCCTTTTCTGAGGATGAACTCCCGGCGGAGGGGGAGAAATCATAACAGGCCTCTATTCATCAGGGCCGAAGTGAGGGGCAAGAAAACTTCATGTGTGATGGTGGATGACGGTTCGTCCATCAATGTGTGCCCGTTGAAAATTCTGGCAAGATTGGGTATGAAAGCAACAGACTTGGACCCCTCTAGTATGACTATTAAAGCTTATGATGACAGTAAGCGGGGAGTTGAGGGTACCTTTGTGGCTATGGTCAAGGTAGGGCCGATTGAAGATGAGGTTGAGTTCACAGTGCTGGACATCCCAGCCACTTTTGCTTTATTGTTGGGAAGGCCTTGGTTTCACAAGCTTGGGGGCGTGCCTTCCACTTTGCATCAGATGATCAGATTCCCGTATGAGGGAGAGATTGTTACCATCCGGGCTGAGTTAGACAATGCCGTGGCTGCCTTGGAGATACTACCTTTCACGAGGTTCCAGGTATCAGCCACTTTTGAGGAGTGGGTGGATCCTAGAGTGGCTAGGATTATGGAGAAAATGAAGTTTGAGCCAGGTAAAGGTTCAAAATTGCCGGATTTCAGAGGACAGACTACTCGGAAAGGTTTGGGATACAAATCTGACGAAGAAAAGCCAAAGGTCAAGAAAAAGGGCCTGAGGCTGATGGAGTGCTTTGTGAAAGCTTCAGGGTATCAAGGAGAGCCTGAACCTGTGGAGGTTAATGGGATTGTTGTACCTGGGTTTGAGATCTTCCAGGATTTGTTGGGTGAGAAGCCACTGACCAGGAAAGCTGTGGAAGCAGATATTGGGGAAGAAGAGCTGATGAAGTTAGAGAGCCTGACTCTGGAAGAAGTGAGAAGCCTGAGGAAGACCTGATTGCAGAGGAAGAAGTGTCTCTAGATGATGAAGACATTTACCTTCCTGATTTGTTTGAATGTACTTCCGCATTATCCAATAATAAAGACATTTCTTTTGCTTACTTGCCTGAGTCATTTCCATTCACTCTGCATGAATCAAGCATATTTGACATCAGTTCAGCCAGAACTATTGCATTTAACTTGGGCACACTTGAGAACCCCAAAGAGAATTTTGATTGCAAGTGAAAGTAACCTCCGAAGAGAGAGAAGAGAGGGAGAAACTAGAAGAAGTGTTGGTCAGATATGCCAAAGTATTTGCTTGGTCCTATGAGGACATGCCTGGGGTAGACAGAAACATTGCCCAGCACACAATACCAACTTATCCGAATATGAGGCCAGTAAGCAAAGCAGAAACTCAGACGGATGAGACCAGAATGGGCTGAGAAAGTCAGAGAGGAAGTTAGAAGCAGATAGATGTGGGGTTCCTGGAAGTGGTAAAATATCCCGAATGGTTGGCTAACATAGTACCGGTACCAAAGAAAGATGGGAAGGTCAGAATGTGTGTAGACTACAGAGATCTCAATAAAGCTTGTCCGAAAGATGATTTCCCTTTGCCGCATATAGATGTTCTGGTTGATAGTGCGGCTTTGTCTGCTATGTATTCATTTGCAGATGGATTTTCAGGGTACAATCAGGTTCTCATGGCTGAGGAAGATAAACACAAGACTGCATTTGTTACCGAGTGGGGTACCTATTGTTACAAGGTGATGCCGTTTGGGCTTAAGAATGCAGGAGCTACTTATCAGCGGATGGCCACTACACTCTTCCATGACTTAATGCACAAAGAGATTGAGGTGTATGTGGATGACATGATGGTGAATCAGAAACAGAAACGAGAGTTGGGCATATTGAGGCATTGGAAAGGTTCCTTCAGAGAGTTGACAGATATAACCTGCGGCTTAACCCCAAGAAATGTGTGTTTGGGGTGACATCAGGGAAATTGCTTGGTCATACAGTGGGAATGGGCGGAATAGAGGTAGACTCCGAAAAGATCAAGGCAATCACAGAAATGCCTGCACCGAAGACAGAAAAGGAAGTCAGGGCATTCTTGGGAAAAGATTCAGTACATCAGTCGATTTATTGCCAAGTTGACATCGGTATGTGAGCCTATCTTCAAACTGTTGAGAAAAGATCAGCCAGTGAGATGGAATGAACAGTGTCAGACCGCCTTCGACAGAATCAGAGAGTACTTGGTAAAACCACCTGTATTGAAACCTCCGAGACCGGGCAGACCTTTGATATTGTATTTGGCTATAGAATCAGAAGCATTGGGGGGTATGATGGTACAGGCAGATGAGACAGGGGTAGAACATGCAGTGTATTATCTGAGTAAGAAGCTGCTTCCGTATGAGGCTCGGTATCAGGAAGTTGAGAAGATCTGTCTTGCAGTGGTATGGGCTTCCAGAAAGTTGCGACATTACTTCCAGTCTTACAAGATCCAAGTGGTGGCAAAGGAGAATCCTCTGAAATATCTTCATTCAGTGCCTTCACTAGTGGGAAAACTGGGCCGATGGTTGGTTTTGTTGACAGAGTTTGACATTGAGTATATCACCTCCAAAGTGATCAAGGGACGAGCAGTAGCAGTAGCGGATTTCTGGCATTGCAACCTGTTGAGGGGGATCAGTATAAGTTTGAGTTTCCAGATGAAGAGATCCAAGCAATAACAGTTCAGAGATGGAAGATGTATTTTGATGGAGCAGTGAATTACAAGGGAGCCGGAATTGGGATCGTGATAGTAACCCCCGAGGGAGAGACTTTGCCTTTGGCTAAGAGGTTGACATTCAGAGTGACTAATAACATGGCCGAGTACGAAGCATGTGCTTTTGGTTTGACAACATTGATAGCCTTGAAGGCCGGGAGTGTGGAAATCTACGGAGATTCTATGCTGGTAGTCCAGCAGATACGAGGAGAATGGGAATTGAAGGAAGAACGGTTGAAGCCTTACCTTTTTCACCTCAGAAAATTGGCACAGGATATCCCCGAGTGTAAGTTTCAGCACCTACCGAGGGAAGAGAATCAGATGGCAGACGCATTGGCTACACTAGCGGCGACTTGGGAAAATCCAGAGAAGTTAGTGATGAGACCGTTGGTACTGACAACAGCAAGTAAACCTGCTTATGAGATAGAAAGAATTCTGGAAGTTGAGGTTGACGACGGTAAACCTTGGTATTATGACATTCAGAGGTATCTGGAACATGGTGAATTCCCGGAAGGGACGGGCAGAAAAGATAGAATAGCCATTCAGAAGTTGGCTTCCCAGTATGTGACTTTGAGAGGGGAACTGTACAAGAGGCAGGCAAACGGTATTCAGTTGAAATGTTTGAGAAAAGAAGAAGCTCAGAAAGTGATGGAAGAGGTACATGCCGGGGTATGTGGTCCGCACATGAATGGGTTGAACTTGTCCCGCAAGATAGTGAGACAGGGGTTTTATTGGTCAACCATGGAAACGGACTGCGCGAAGATGGTAAAGCACTGTCATGACTGTCAAGCACATGGTAATTTGAATCACTTACCGCACACGGAATTACACGGGTTGTCAGAGCCGTGGCCTTTCTCAGCATGGGGAATTGATATGATTGGGGAAATTCGACCAAATGCATCAAATGGGCATCGCTTCATAGTGGTGGCAGTAGATTACTTCTCAAAGTGGGTGGAAGCCGAATCCTTCCGTAATGTTACAGCGAAGCAGATGGCAAAGTTCATAGCTCGGAACCTCATTTGTCGGTATGGTATGCCGCATCATGTAGTGACGGACAACGGGGTCCAGTTTCAAGGAGAGACGAAGGCAATGTTACAGAGGCATGGGATAGGCCACCACAAGTCATCACCGTACAGGCCGCAGGCAAATGGGGCAGTTGAGGCAGCCAACAAGACTATAAAGACAATTTTAGCCAAGATGACAGAAAATTGTAGAGATGGGCCGAGAAATTACCGTATGCTTTGTGGGGGTACAGAACATCAGTAAGAACGGCAACGGGTGCAACACCTTATTCCTTGGTCTACGGAATGGAAGCAGTATTGCCAGTAGAAGTGGAAATACAGTCCCTGAGGGTATTAGCAGAGGCAGAATTACCGGAACAGGAATGGGCCGCACAGAGATTTGATCAGTTAGCACTGTTGGATGAGAAGAGAACGAAGTCTTTGTATCACATGCAGTTGTATCAGAAGAGACTAGCCCGGGCATTCAACAAGAAAGTACGTCCCACAAAGATCAGAAAGGGTGATTTGGTACTTAAGCAGTCGAGGCCGTCGACGACAGATCCGAGAGGGAAATTCAGGCCTAACTGGGAAGGGCCTTACATCGTTCAGAAAGTCATGGGAAATGGAGCAGTGAAGCTATCAGACTTGGAAGGAAACGAGTTCACCGAGCCGATCAACGTAGACAGATTAAAGCAGTACTTTGCCTGAGGGAGAGAAGACTGAGCAGTCACCACAAGGATCGACAGAAGATCTAACCCAACGGAATAGGGAAACCATTCATGCATACACGTAACGTTGCATTCTCTTTGTGTTTGTTTCTGTTTTGTGTTCGCATGAAAGAAGAAAGCGGCAAGAATGAGCCAAGCAACGTCAACGCAATTTCAGTTTTTGGGGTGAATCCCAAGGGGCGAGGCCCACATCAGCTCGGGGGCGAGGCCCATATCATGTCATCTTCAGGTATGGAGACACATCAGTTCGAGGGTGAGGTCCTTATAGTCAGCGGTGTGGGTCGAGGTGCCCAGGGTCGAGGTGCCCCCGTTGTCCGTTGTAGTTCCGGGTCGAGGTGCCCAGGGTCGAGGTGGTGCCACTACATCATCAGTTCGAGGGCGAGGTCCCTATATTCAGCGGTGTTGGGTCGAGGTGCCCAGGGTCGAGGTGCCCCCGTTGTCAGTTGTAGTTCCGGGTCGAGGTGCCCAGGGTCAAGGTGCCCACTACATCATCAGTTGGGGCGAGGTCCCTATAGTCAGCGGTATTGGGTCGAGGTGCCCAGGGTCGAGGTACCCCCCTGTCAGTTGTAGTTCCGGGTCGAGGTGCCTAGGGTCAAGGTGCCCACTACATCATCAGTTCGAGGGCGAGGTCCCTATAGTCAGCGGTATGGGTCGAGGTGCCCAGGGTCGAGGTGCCCCCGCTGTCAGTTGTAGTTCCGGGTCGAGGTGCCCAGGGTCGAGGTGCCCACTACATCATCAGTTCGAGGGCGAGGTCCCTATATTCAGCGGTGTTGGGTCGAGGTGCCCAGGGTCGAGGTGCCCCCGCTGTCAGTTGTAGTTCCGGGTCGAGGTGCCCAGGGTCGAGGTGCCCACTACATCATCATCGAGCGAGGTGGGCGGGGGTCCCTATAGTCAGCGGTATTGGGTCGAGGTGCCAGGGTCGAGGTGCCCCCGCTGTCAGTTGTAGTTCCGGGTCGAGGTGCCCAGGGTCGAGGTGCCCACTACATCATCAGTTCGAGGGCGAGGTCCCTATAGTCAGCGGTGTTGGGTCGAGGTGCCCCCGTTGTCAGTTGCAATTATTGGGACGCGTCCCAGGATCGAGGTCCGCTGCAATACCAACTCAACTCGAGGCGGCAGCCGAGCCAGGTAAGTAAAATGCATTGCATAACTTTGATAGGATTGTTCAAAGTCACACACTGCACAAGTCCCATCAAAGTGGGGGCGACTGTAGGCATTGCATTTTCGCATGTGAAACCCGATGATGAGCCTCATTTGGAGGCACTACCTTTTGAGTCACGAAAGCCGCGGGAAACGGATATCGGAAGGGGAAATTCAGGATAAACAAGCTCACTGTCTTCGTTGGTGCTGCGTTCGTTACTTCGTTCGAACGGGAAACAGATTGCGGACGTTCGGTGCCGCGTGAGGAGGCGTTCGAACGGAGCCGGTAATTCTGGTTTTGCTGCTAGCCTCACACCCCAGCCCATTTAGCTCCCCAAAGCCCATAAAACAAATCCCAAATTAAATAAATAAATATTAAACATTAAATAAAATATTTAAATCATTTACCAATTAAATAAAACATAAATAAAATCATGCCTAATATAATAAATCAAATATATTATATACTAAAACTAAAAATAAGATTTGCCTAATTAAAATCAATCTTAACCAATTAAAGCCAATCAAATATTTGACTTCCTAATTCAATGAGATATACACCAAGTTAAATTAGTTGACTTCCTAAAATAAAATATTTTGTCCCCCCCTCAATCCTTTGATTTCCTTGTTTAAAACTAAATCATATCCTAATTAAATGCACAAAATCCCTTCCCTTGTCAACCCTAACCCTTCTCTATATAAACAACCCCTAACCGAAGCCATCCTCTCCTTGACACATATAATTCACACCCAAACTCTCTCGAAATCTCTCTAGACTCTCTCTACACACCCAAGACTAAACAAAAGAGAAAACACTTCACACATACACAAGAAAGAAAACAAAGAAACCACCACAAGTCACCACCCTCCATAGTCGAATCCAAAGCACCTACAACCACCCTCCATAGCCGAATCTAAAGCACCAAACTCACCCTTAGCCGAATCCTAAAACACGCCCAAACAACCTCCTAGATTACCTTAAAACAGTAGCCCAAATCCTTAAAAAACAGTAACATAAAAACTGCATAGATAATCTTAAAAATAATCACATATAATTGCACTAAGAACCCACACAAACTTGGAATAGTTTATTGAAAACGTTAAAACAGGTGGCCCGTGCAGTGAGCAGTAAGACAGAAGCCGAATAGGAGCAGAACGGAGTTCGAACCGTAAGCAAAACAGCGAAGCAGTAAGCTAGGACGTTGAACCAGTGGACCAGAAAGTTGCGGAGCTTACCCCCTTTCGATTTCCGTGGAACGCGAGTCCGAGAGACGGCTTTAAAGGTTAGACCTGAGGGTATCTTTCACACTTATTCTCATTTTATTTTCTGGTCATTTATTTTGATTATATTTTCTATATTTGTGGTATCCGTTGTGTGTATGATGTATGTTGTGGGTATTGGATGAATGAGAGATGTGTCAACTCTCGCGGTATATCGGATGGAAACCCGGACATAAATTTCATAGCCGATTCCGAATGGACGGTAATATGATCTGTACTCGGGCCACAACTCCACGTATCGCTTGGGTAAACGGCACCATCTTTCTTTTGTTGTGTTGCTTTTGTTTATTTAGTTTTCTTTACTCGAATTCAATATGTTGTTTAGTTATGCATGATTCAACCAAGCGCATGGGCTTAGTGAGTTAGTTCAAAGGTCCTCCATTTGGAGACAAAGAGCCGAAAAGGCCACCTTTGTGACACTACTTCGCCGCGCCGGTTGATGTGTGTTCGGTTGGATGCGAGATACGTTCAATCGGGCATACTTAGTTTGATGTTATTGAGTTTATCTTTTATGTATGGTTCAATCAAGCGCATGGGCTTAGTAAGTGGAATGAAATATCCTTATGGGGAGGGGTTAAAACCCGTTACCACGATGCTTTGCCGCGCCGGTTGATGTGTGTTCAGATTGGATGTCAGATGTGTTCAATCGGGCATACTTGGTTGATATGATTGGTTCTATTCTTGTATGTGTGATGTGACGCGCATGGGCTTAGTATGTTGGTCTAAAGGTCCTCTCTTTGAGAGATCAGAGCCCCAAAAGGTCACCTTTATAGCAGTACTTCACCGCGCCCTTTTATTTTGTGTTTATGTATTGCGTCCCATTTCATGCATCAGGTCTGTTCCCGTTCGAACGCGTTTACGAACGCAACTCGAACGCGCATGTGTTTTTGCCTTATCATATGTCAGGTCTCATTTCCATTCGAACGCGTTAAAAAACGCCATACGAACGTGAGCATTCTGCCTCATATCCGTTCGAACGCGTTAACAAACGCCATACGAACGTGAGCATTCTGTCTCATTTCCGTTCGAACGCGTTTACGAACGCTACTCGAACGTGAGCATTCTGTTTCATTTCCGTTCGAACGCGTTTACGAACGCTACTCGAACGTGAACATTCTGTTTCATTTCCGTTCGAACGCGTTTACGAACGCTACACGAACGCGAACACACTGAACTGAGTCTTTTTCATTAGATTTCATGCATAGTTTTCCTAGTAGCTATCTCCACATGTATAAATGCAAATATGTTGATGTATTACCATTCATATGCTTGTGTCATGATAACATTTGAGTATTATTTCTTGTGGTATATCGGATGGAAACCCAGACATAAATTCCGTAGCCGATTCCGAATGGACGGTAGTGCGGTCTGTACTTGGGCTACAATTCCACGTACCACTTGGAAAAGTGCCCATATGTGTGCTTGTATGGTTAACATGTGTGCTTGTATGGTTAATATGTGTGCTTGTGTTTTCCTGAATGTGATATGCAAGTAAAAATACTCCATTGAATGAAGACAAAGAAGCTAGAGAGAAAGAAAAGAAAAATCAAAGAAAAGCTTGGATTTAAGTAAGTTTTTCCAACTTGCCATTAGAGAGAAAAATGTTCCTCTTGTTCTTGGCCACATCTTGTGATGTTCTTAAGTTTTTCTATTCTTTATTCTTTGTGTTTTTGGTGGATGAAAGTTTGATAAAAGGGTTGAGCATGTATAAAGTTGATAAGATGTTGCTAATAAGCTAGTTAGCATTCTTTTCATGGTTTTAGAACCTTGTTGCCATTCTAGAGTTATTGACCCACTCTTAAATGACCTAGATTTGTTCTATAGTGTTTCATTGTGGTGAGGCTTGATTGTAATGGAAGAAACATGATTGAAGTATTGGATTTAACCAATTTGGTCTAATTTGAAGAAATTGAAAAATTAGGGTTTGAGACCACTTGAAAATTTGGTGTATTTGAATTTGTATATGATGCATGTAAAATCTTATGTTGATTGGATTTGATTTGCATGTGTTTTGAACAATGGAAGTGCAAAATGCACTTATTCCCCCTTAATGAGGCTCACGGCCTTGGTGGCTAAAATTGGGATTTTTGTTGCTAATTATATTTTGACATTTGGGATATGTTAAATTCATATTAGTAATGATTTCGAATCATTCAAAATTGTTTTGAAAAATTTCGGACTAAAATGAACAAAATACAAAGTATAGGGGTAATTCGGTAATTACAAAAAAATTTGATTTATTGTGTAATATTTCATAATTTGATTATTGGGTAATTAAATAAATAAGTTTA
>SKCR01018059.1:0-20632 GCA_019454045.1 Zanthoxylum bungeanum | reverse complement strand
ACGCACGCAGTGAACATGCGAATTACATCTGATGACATACTTATCCTGAATTTCCCTTTCCGATGTCCGTTTCCGCGACTTCCGCAACTTATCGGGTAGTGCCTCCATACGAGGCTCATTATCGGGCCATATGTAAAAATGTAGTGTCTATAACGTCCCCACTTTGATGGGACTTGTGTTGTGTGTGACAGTGACAATCCTATCAAAGTTATGCTTGTATTTTTACTTACCTAGCTTGTCGACTGTCGTACTTACCTGCTGCTTTACGAGATGCTTCGAACTGAATTGATGTGGTGGTGAGGTGCTTGACCCCTGGTTCATTCCCGAACCGTTACTTGATGAAAGATGGTTCATTCCCGAATCGTTACTGAGTTGAGGTGGTTTATTCCCAAACCGTTACTTGATGAGAGATGGTTCATTTTTGAACCGTTACTTGATGAGAGATGGCTCATTTTTGAACCGTTACTTGATGAGAGATGGCTCATTTTTGAACCGTTACGTGATGAGAGATGGCTCATTTTTGAACCGTTACCTGATGAGAGATTGCTCATTTTTGAACCGTTACCTGATGAGAGATGGCTCATTTTTGAACCGTTACCTAATGAGAGATGGCTCATTTTTGAACCGTTACTTGATGAGAGATGGCTCATTTTTGAACCGTTACCTGATGAGAGATGGCTCATCTTTGAACCGTTACCTGATGAGAGATGGCTCATTTTTTAACCGTTACCTGATGAGAGATGGCTCATTTTTGAACTGTTACTTGATGAGAGATGGCTCATTTTTGAACCGTTACTTGATGAGAGATGAATCATTTTTGAACCGTTACTTGATGAGAGATGGCTCATTTTTGAACTGTTACTTGATGAGAGATGGCTCATTTTTGAACCGTTACTGATTCGGAAACCTGTGAACAAAAAGACAAATTGCATGTATATGATGTGTATGCATGGATGCATTTCTTATTCCGATGGGTTAGGCCTTCATTGTGCTTCTTTGACGCCTTTCGCCTATTAATGCCTTTAGTCGCCCTCAGGCCTGCTTACAATTTTCTTATGCCAGTTCTCTTCTGGTGATTGTTCAGTTTTCTTTGGTCCCATGGCTCATGATCTTGTCATGTCCCTGATTTACGGGGTGGCATACTGGTCGCCCCCAGACTTGGTTTAGTTTTCTGCTCTTCGCTGTTTTCACTAGGTCAAAGTAGATCATGTGATGTGACGTTCCATATCAACATATTATATTGCCTTTTATGAAATAGCCCCAATAGTTAAACATATTGTTGCCCTCAAAGGATGCCCAGTGTCGAAACCAGAGAACCGTCAAAGTACTCGATGCAACTCAAATCTGACCATTTGAATAAATGATATGAACCAGACTCAAAGTGTGTGTGTGCCCAGGTTCTTTTACAGCTTGATCCTTAAGTAAGCCAACTCGATGGTTTTGTTTCCAAGAATGGGACCGATGGGTCAAATCAACCTAGATGTCTTGATCATGCTCTGCAACTACTTCTCCGTACTCAATGTGATATGGTTTTCCTTTTCTTTTCTTTCGACTCTTTTTCGTCTTTCTCTTTTTCCTTTTTTTTTTTCAACACACCTACCCTTTAAGGTAGCATTTCTCCTCATGGTGGTCCTAATACTCGCCCATGGGTAGCTTCACGCTTATCGATTATAGGTGGTTTATATTTTATTCTTTAGAGACTTTTTCTTTTGTTTCCAACCATACCACATATCGTAACTCCAGTAAGTCAGGATGGACATCTAAGCGAACGGTCATTCATCGATCCGCACTCTCTTCAACTAGTCACCTTGCCGACTACTCAGGCTTCTACTGCTAAGATCCTATAATTAAGTGCTTGCGAGTCTAGTCGAGATCAACTACTCAAAATATCGGACGATAGCTCATCTCGCACTTATTGTTTCTAAGGTTTGACCCTAAAGCAAACAATTTCATCATCAGACTTATGCCTAACCATTAAGGACTTCTCTCTCTCAGTTTTTTTTTCTTTTATTCTTTTTTTTCACAATGGTCTTTCTATCCTTGCCGTAAATTTTTTATGTTCCTCTGTTTCCTTTTTCTCGATACCCATATTTGCTAAACTCTTCTTGACAAGTCTTCTTTTTCTTAACCCAACGGATATCTATGATGGCTTTTAAGACACGGGGTTAACATGATGCGTGTATGCATGAGATGCATGAGATGCGTGCGATGTATGAGATATAATATGCATGTGGTTATCAGAAGCATAAGGGGCAACTTCTATAGGATATATGACTATGGTTCATATGCGGGCTTATAAGAGTATGGACAAAGGCTCTCTCCGACGAAGGGTTGCCCACAACTAGGTCTCCCCACTCAAGGGTTCGGACGACCAAGTGAGCGCACCCTTTTTTATACGCTAAGGTACTTGCCAACAAGTGATGATACATGAATGACTGTCAAATGGATTTCTTATTGAAGATTCCCCAGAGGGAGGGTGGAGCGAACTCTCTTAAATACCCTTGCCTCTTAGGCTCTTATCGCCTTGGTGACAGGAATAAACAATAGATCCTCCAAATTAGTCCATCACGTAAACGTTGAGTAAATGATTATATAGATGTCTTCACAGCTTTTCCTTTTGACCATGAAGAGGTAGTGAGTGAAGGAAGACACCAAATCATTACCCAACTCTAATAATGCCTTTGGTTAAACTCATTGGTCCCAACCCACTGGTAGACACGGGTAACTGAAGAAAAAATCACAAACATTACAAGATATTATTTCGGGGCCGATTCTCTATCCCCAGTGGAGTCACCAGACTGTATGACACAGAAATCGGTGACGCTGTCCTAGGCTCGCGGCCCGGTCGGGAGTACGGAGTAGCCCGTGGGGGACTAAATCGGAGAAATAAAATGGAGTCGCCACCCAGTGTGAAATGGGAAATGATTTAAGGCCGCACTCACCCCTCTTAAGGGAATACCTCAAACCGTTGGGTTCAGAACGGTCTCTTACTTATGCCAATTGTAATGAAGTGATTTATGCAACAATGTAACCAAGTCTTATGCAACACACACATGCAAGAATAACCTACATCTCAGTTTGCATATGACCTATATCTAAGTTTGCATACATAGGAGTAAACGAAATAACGGAAAACACACAACTTCATGAACACATTAAATTAATAAATACGGAAACATAAATAAATGATCATTGTAAAAGCGTAAATATTAAAGAGAGATAATTAAGCATATGATGGAGAAAGGAATAACTAAAGAAACAAGCATGAAATATGAGGAAAGAATCTGTCTAGTCTGTGCGCGTTCGTGTAGCGTTCGTAAACGCGTTCGAATGGTAAACAGAATACACGCATTCGAGTAGCGTTCGTAAACGCGTTCGAACGGGACGAGAAATCACATATGGTAAGACAGGATGCATGCACGTTCGAGTAGCATTCGGGAACGCGTTCGAACGGGGAAGGGCCGAGAGTATGCGTTCGAGTAGCGTTCGGAAAAGCGTTCGAATGAGATCACAAAAATGACATCTATACTTCCGTAAACACATGCATGAGTGTTTCTCCTGGTGGTACGTGGAGTTGTATCCCAAGTACAGACCGCACTACCGTCTATTCGGATTCGGCTACGGAATTTATGTCTGGGTTTCCATCCGATATACCACGAGAGACAACACTCAATCACTAACCCAATATTGACATACATGAAGCATGATAATGCATATAACCATAAACAACTGAAGAGACAAACATGCAAAACAATGAAACAACAATAAACATAAATTAAATGCGAAATAATAAAAGACTAACAATACGAAATAAATGCGGAAACATAAATATGTGGCCAAATGATTTGGCCGTTTTCAATGTAGGACTTCGCATGCCCGGTTGGACATATGTCATATCCAACCAAGCATGCCGCGTCCAGAACGACAAAATAAATATAACAAAGGGTGCCCTCAGGTCTTACCTTTTAAGTCGCTTCTCGGAAATGCGTTACGTGGCTATTTCGGTGATGCAATGGCTGTTTTAAGGTTGCTATTTTGCGTGAATTATGGGGTTGGTTTCTTGATGTATTTTCGGTGATGGAGGGGGTGGTTTCTTGATGTATTTTCGATGATGAGAGATTAAGAAGAAGAGAGAGCCGAGGGCTTCTTGGGGTTAGGTTGTCGTGAGGATGCCAGCTAGCTCCTTAAGGTTTGGTTCATGTCTCTTTTTATAGGAGTGGGCTAGGGTTTTCCTTGCATGGGAAGGAAAGAAATCATGCAATCATGGGGTATATCTTCAATTAGTGTGTCATAAGGAAATGATCTATTCAATTTAGGAAGGTGATTTGTTTTAGTTTAGGAAATGGATTTATGGGATTTGATTTGATTTATTTTAATTTAGGCATGTGATTTGATTTAATTAGGAAGATGATTTATTTAGATTTTAATTGGATTTGATTTGATTTATTTAATTTAGGCATGTGTTTTATTTAAATTAGGAAGATGATTTATTTAGATTTTAATTGGATTTGATTTAATTTAAACATGTGTTTAATGTGTTGAATATTTTTGGATGGGATTTGGTGGGCTTGGCTCTTTGGTGGGCTTGTGGGAATTTTGGGTTGAGGCTAACAGTAAAACAGAAAATACTGATGATCGTTCGAACGCGTTTCCGGACGTTGCTCGAATGCCCGCAATCTGTTCACCGTTCGAACGTGGTTACGAACGCGGCACGAACGCACGCAGTGAACATGTGAATTACATCTGATGACGTACTTATCCTGAATTTCCCTTTCCGACGTCCGTTTCCCGCGACTTCCGTAACTTATCGGGTAGTGCCTCCATACGAGGCTCATCATCGGGCCTTATGTAAAAATACAGTGTCTACACACCCCTAGGTAACCATAACACGTATGGATTGAGGTCATTAGAGACCGATGTGGCGTTTGGTGCCTCGGGGTAACCAGTGCACGTTTTGGCATCCCCAGGTGACCATAGCATGTATAGCTCGGTACTGGGTTATATCCAGCCGAGGCTCTATTGGCCAAAAGTTTAGTGGCGCAAGGAGGGAGCATTCCCTTGTGGCCAAGTACTTATTGTGGCTCGGTTCGCCGGGAAATTGAACTGTAAGGTTCGCAATTGTGGTTTTGGGTAGCTGGGGTATGACGATGTCTCAGGTTCCCTTGTTGTTTATTTTTGGTCAGTACATGGTATGTGCTAAGTCACCCTCCTTTTATTACTCTTGTTTTTTTATCTTGATTTTATTTTTGGTGGATGACTTGAAGTGGGATGCCATTTCCGGCCTCTATAGTGATTTCCGGAGGTTGAAAAGCTTCCTTCGTGGTTAAGTCTTGGGAAGACATTTGATAGCTCGGGTCTGCTTTCGTACCGCTGAGGTCGTGATAATTTAATGGCTCGGGGTTTGGCGCAAGGAGGGTTCATTCCCTTGCTGTCAAGTGACTTGTGATAGGTCGGGGTTGGAATTTCTCCCCCGATGCCTTGTTGTTTTTATAAAAGCCCGATGAGGTGAGTTTTCCCTCGTGGCATGTTTTCTATTTTTTTCAAATCCTTGCAGATCATATCACTTTGGGACTACAGCATGTCAAGATCGTGCACTAACCCGAGGTGGCACAAGATGAGCTTCTTCAGGCATATAAACCAGTGAATTGACTGAGCAGGGGTGCTAGATCAGTGCTATGAACCCAATGTGGATTTTTTACAAGAAGCACTGAAGCTTGCAGTTTGTGGTACCTGCTATGAGGTGGGGCAGACTTGAGATTCTGGGCTTATTCAATCTTCAAAAAATATTCCAGGTGCGGAAGGATACCCCGAGACATCAGGTTGAAGCAATATAAGTACCAACATGAAAATACCAGCCCGAGGACATCAGATCGGTCTTCAGCTTCATGCACCACCATATTTTTTATAGTTCCCGGTACCAATTCGGTAACTCGTTGATACCGAGAATTATGGGACAAATATTGATGGTGGTTTTTCGGCCCCCAAGAAGTCAGAATCTCAAGGAAGGGTAAAATGGATTTTACACTTGACAGATAAAAGTCCAAGGTCCTTATGAGGATGAGAGGTCAATCAGAGGGGCCTGAGCCTGAGGTTTTGAGAGGCAACATGGGACAGAACTAGAGGATAGGTTGGGAAATTGACCCGACCTTATAAGAACGTATCAGACTCGACAGCACTAGAACATTTGTGAAGATTGACCCGAGGTGGTCAGGTCCGGCGAAGTATCAGACTCTCAGAGCAGCCTCGGCATCGGACTCGACATTCAGAGCCTTGTGTCAGCAGGTCAAACCCGGTCAAGGATATAGGAGGTTGGGCAGACCGAGCACTTGGACCCGAGATGGTCTTTCGTCTCGGCACACCAATGAGAAGATATCACATTCAACAAGCACTTGGACCCGAGGTGATCATTCGTCTCGGTACACCAGCCTGGGGACCAGAGGATGGTTTGCTGTATCATACTGTATGCCCTATTTGGAAAAATAAGCTTTTAAAGAGACGTGATGATTATGAGAAAAGCAACGGTTCCCATGAAAGTAGCTTCTGCTAGCCGCCATAGGCCGGTGCAGTGGCAGGTGAGTGGTAGAGCAGAGCCGCCATAGGCCGATGTAGTGGCAGAGCCGCCATAGGCCGATGCAGTGGAAGGTAGGTGGCAGGGCAGAGCCACCATAGGCCATCATAGGTCGGTACAGTGACAGAAAAAAGAAGTGTTCTGATTGACCAAATTGTGGGAAGTTAAGAGAGTTGCTACTGCAATGATAAACATATGACATGAGCTGATGTCATGGGCGATGGACTAGTGGATTCAAATGTACTATATAAAGAGGGGTTGAGAACTCATGAAGAAAAAAGTTGGCTAATTGGTCTCTTCACTTGTAATAGAGAGCAAAAAACTTATTGTAAGCAAGAACTAATAAGAGGTCGGTCTGGCATATAAGCAAGAGTTAGTAAGAGGTCGGTCAGGCGTGTAAGCGAGAGATAGAGAGGTTAGTCTTGCCCGAGGTCCTAATGATAACTTCATTTTCTTTGTGCTCGTGGATGTAGTTCGGGTCCATCCCGTCGAACTACGTTAAATTCTCTGTTTTGTCTGTGTGTTTTCTCATCTTTTTGCTATGTTTGTATTTGGTCCCCAAACCAAACAAATTCACAGTTGATGGAGGATTGTTTGAGGAGCGGTTTTCCCGAATTACCCCTAGAACGAAACCTTCTTAAATTTTTATTGATTAGAATATTCTCCTAGGTGATTTACATCGAAAAGGAAATTGCTGAAAGCTTTAGTTCAAAATCAACTATTCAGGATTTTTGTTTATTGATTATTATGTTAAAAGTATTTTAATTTATATAGAAATTTTTATTGAATTTTTTGTGGTATATATTTTGGTGTATGCTACTAAAATAATATTTTACTATAAAAAATATTGGGAAATATTTTACTTCTAGTAGTAGAATGTAATTTTTATAAAGATATAATAATAAAAGATAATATTTTGTAAATATATAATAGTAAAATGTAAGATTTTATAGTAGAATATATTTTTTTTTAAAAATATAATAATAATAGTGTACGGACCAAAATTGGGCCAAGGGTAAATCCGTCTTTTCTCCGGACCCAAGTACCAATGAGACCCATAGACTGAAGCCCAACTCAGAGAGTTTAACACTATTCTGGAAAGCCCAAAGCCAGAACCCAAAACCTTATACTATTTGTAGATAAGGCTACACACACAAAGCCAAACCAATAAACAGAATATAAACATACCTCAGTCATTACCAACTATTTCCCTCTTTTACTAAACATGATATGTATCCTCCACATGCTGAGATTTTTTATCACTAATTAATTATTCTTGATCACGTTGTGGGACTTACCTTCGTCTGCCAACTAAAAAGGCAGTATTTCTTGGCTATAAATGAAGCATGATTCAAGCTAAAGGAATCATGGAACTGAGAGTTCTTTAAGTTAAGCTTCTCTACTCTCATACAAGCTTCTATTCTCTCTCAAAATTCCTCATTCCTAAACACTTATCACCGCCCTCACGGCAACCCAAAGAAAGTTAAGGTAATAACAATCCCTGCTTTCACATTTACATATTATATTTACAGCTCATTTCATACTACTGACTTGAGCATCGGAGTGCCCCCGGCACCCACCACACCGGTGGGAAATTTACTCACGCTCACTCTACCTTTGTTTTGCAGGATCGCTAGTGCCCCCAACCTACAAATTCTGATTGTGGACCTCGAGCGAAAACCAGCATCCATAATTTGGCACCCACCATGGGGCCTTAGCGATTCATAGCAGGCGAAGATCTTTCATCCTACAACTATCAAAAGCACAATCATTCATGGCTTCTATCAACGAACAAACACCGGATCGGGGTTAGCATCATAGCTAGCCATACTCCAGGATAGATGCATGCTTTGGAAGACCACTGCTTTGGACCACAAAAACCAACCACAAGAGGAAAACCAACATGCGAAACCCAACATAAACCTTCAAAAGCAGCTGGAGTTAATCTCATCCACATCTCAACACATCATAATACCCCAGATCAACCCAACAACCATGCCACTATCTATCTAATCTATTGGGAGCATTCAACGAAGTGGCAAGATGACAATCCTTCAAATGGTGGCGGCCAGAGGAACATACCAATTTCCCCAATCGACCAAGCACAGCTGGTTGCGTCCACCATGAGGAGGGAATGATGGAGTTTAAAAAGAGCAGTTATGTCCAGCCTACCAGTGATTGAAATTGCCAATAAGAAAAAAGCAGAGCAGGAACCGGTTTCTGACACTCCATCCTTGGAGACCATTACATCTGTCGAGTTACCATATAAATTCAACCCACCAGATATGAAGTTATATGATGGATCCACTGACCCAGATGACCATATTATCCACTATAAATATAAAATGTTGTCCACTGGTCTGGCCCATCACCAGTGGGAGGTTGGTATGTGCAGAGGATTTGGGGAAACATTAGCAGGTCCAGCCCTTACCTGGTTCATCAATCTTCCATACAGATCCATTGAATCGTATCAACAACTAGCAGATAAATT
The DNA here is from genome assembly GCA_019454045.1 of Zanthoxylum bungeanum. NCBI lineage: Eukaryota > Viridiplantae > Streptophyta > Magnoliopsida > Sapindales > Rutaceae > Zanthoxylum > Zanthoxylum bungeanum. The sequence continues at coordinate 11,573 of SKCR01018059.1, read as the reverse complement.
CGTGGAACATTTCGCAAGCTCTTGCAAGCTTGAGAAAACTACTGACGACCTCAGCGCTATCCAACAACGAAGTGGGGAATCCTTGCGAAGCTACGTGGCTCGCTTCAACAAGGAAATGATGACTATTCCAGATCTTCATCAGCCAACAGCTGTGGAAGCTTTCAGAAACGGGTTACTCTCTGAGAGTGGACTCTACAAAAAAATTGACGAAATTCCGATGCTACACGATGGACCAAGCCATGACACGAGCCCAAATAGAAATCAGGTGGGAAGAAGACAAGAGGAATAAAAGGAAAGATAATTCCTCCAACTTACAAAATGAAAGAATTCACCATGCTTCCAAACGACATAAAGAATTCGCAAAGATGATACATGGCCATCTTTCAGACAAGAGGAATCATCAAAGAAAAGAGCATCAACCCCTCCGTAGAGATTTTGGACGGACCTCTTCCATACAGTGCCCATGAGAGAGCTCCAGTAGACAAACCGAGGCTACCAGACTACAATTTTTCTATTTCCCCAGGGGAATTGGTTTCGGTCCTCAAGAAGATGGGGAGTGAGGTGAGATGGCCCCCACGAAACAGAGAAAGTTCCAAGAAGAAGAACACCAGTAAATGGTGTGAATTCCATCAGGACTACGGCCATACGACAACTGAATGTGTAGCTTTGAGGTTAGAGGTTCTGGAACTACTGAATAAAGGATTTCTGAGGGATTTACTTACAGAGAAAGGAAAAGCTACCTTAGCCCGAAGAGACGAAAGGGATTGTCAAGGAGAGGCTCCCATACCACCTCCACCAATCGACAATACAGTGAATTTCATTTCAGGGGGATCAGAGGTCAGTGGGGTTTCCTACTCAGCAGCCAAACGACATACCAGGGCAGTCATGATTAACATTCCTCACTCTACGTTGTCCGTGGAGATGATGTTTACCAATCTGATCATGGAGTTCCCAGACGACAGTGATTCGGTAGTATGAATCTTGCATCATGATGCTTTGGTGATCTCCTTACAAGTGGCCAACTTTATGATCAAGTGGGTACTAGTGGATCAGGATCTTCAGCCAACATCGTCTTTGCTACAGCCCTAGCAGACATGGAGCCGAACTGGAGAAAGTTAATAGAGAACAACGGTGTTAATTGGGTGGTTCAGTGGTGAGCAGAAATTCACCATGGGAGAAATAACTCTTCCAGTCTACGCAGGAGGGGTCAACAAGATGACTACTTTCCTAGTCTTAGACTGTCCTTCAGCCTACAATCTTATCCTCGGGAGACCATGGATCCACAGATGAGAGCTGTGTCGTCCACATATCACCAAGTTCTGAAGTTTCCTACAAGTAGGGGATTCAGGAAAAGGGGGAGACAAGGCCTGCTTCAAGAGGATGCTACCAGATGACATTGAAAGCCAAAATTCATTCCGCATAGCAATTACAGAATGAACCTCTCTTTGGAGCCGACACTTCCAAGTATTGAAGAACTTGATGAGGTCCAAATTCATCTGAACGTGCAGATCACAAGACGCAAGTAGGGGCAAACTTGGATCCCAAGCTACGAGCAGACTTGATTGATTTTTTGCAAAAAAGACACAACCAATTCGCATGGTCGCATAAAGACATGACTGGGTGTTGGTTTTATTCTAGGTCCCAAGATCATCAAACAAGCATGAAGATGTGTGAAATACATATCAAAGAAGTTGCGGAATACTTACATTGATCGGTTGAGACGATTTGAAGACAAACAAAACCAATTTTCAGCCCTCCAAGGTGCGCCCACTGCATGCAGTCCACTGCTCAAAAATTTCAGTTTTGAGTCTTCAAGAATCCAAGATTTCAAGCTCCAATCTTCGTCGTTTGATTCCCGGCTCGTGGGTGAGTTTCCCTAACACCTTCATATGCCTCTCGGTGTGCTAGCACTTGCCAAATTTGCAACAAAAATGGATAAAATCTTCTTGCCATTCACGGCAAACCAGAAGCTGTTTCACAGCCCTTTGGGCGTGACTTTGAAGAAGAAAAGAGAGATGGATGAGAGATTAGGTTAAGGGAAAATGGTGTCAAACATTTCACTTATATATTTTCCAAAAATACTAAAGTAATTACCATTTATTTCATGCTTTCCAAAAAACAATAAAACAAATGTAATAATGTTTACTTTATTCTTTTACCCTTGGTAAAAGGTGAAAAGGAAAAGACTTTCACTTTTTCCAAAAAAGTTAAAAGTCTTTTCCCCCCAAAATTTCCCTCCAAATTTTAAAGGTCAAAGTCAAAGAGTCAAAGTTACTTTTCCAAAAAGTGATTTGACTTTTATGACTTGCGATGTGATTTGCGATGTGACTTGCGGCACATGATTCAAAATCGACGTAACTTCGTAAACACATTCCGAGCTTGGTTTCGATAATTCTAAATTAACGATTTTCTCGATGCCTCGTTAATAAATCCAATTTACTAATCACGTCGCTCGAGAATTAATTCTAAATTAATTCAAGTGCCCGAATTAAAATCTAATTTTAATTCCTAATCGAAATCCAATTTCCTTTAATATATCGAATATATTATTTATCGATTAATTCCAGATTAATCGTTCTCTCTCTTTAAATTGATATTTTATCCTAGATAAAGTATCTCCGCAATTAATCCCAGATTAATTTTCTCTCTCTTCAAATTAATCCCAGATTAATATATAATGCGAGTCATACGTCATCGGTGTATCATTGGGAAGCGACCCATGAGATCTCCGGATATGTTGGCAGTAAATTCGGTCGTCGGACTATCCGAACACGTAAGTACCAAGTATTACGTTTTACCAATTTACAAGACAAGGTTGGCCTCTAGCAAAGCGCCATGCCTACCCAATTCTCCGGAAATATCCTTACAGGAATATGTGATCTATATCAGGCGTAGTATACGTAGTATTGCGTATTTCGATCCAGTATCGGATGATCACGTGCTAGGCCTGGGGCTGGATATGTGTCTGCCCCGTACGAAGCACATGTCGGATGTCTGGTAACTAGTCTCTATAATCAGATATACATGACCGAGTCATAATATCCCGATAGCCGCGCAGCATATAAGAGCACTAATACCGTATCCTACGTGACCATCATCTCCATATGATTGGAGTGACACTTCCGTCTTGACATCACACCCAATACACTACAATTCTCAATATACCCAGCATCGGCGTACACAGAACCTGTTAAAGCCCTGGACGACCTCAACTAAAGTATATTGATTGTCGCAAGTATTAGCGGTGCAAGTCTCAGGTTAAGACCAAATGCACCTACCCTGATTGCAGACTCCCACAGAGACAAAGTCATACTACCAATGGGATTCTGCGGTGGTCTAATCCAGAGCGAAGCTGTTTCCCGTACCATCGGTGAAACACAACCTCCTATCACACTTGCCTGAGTATCCTATACCCAGATATACGAGAACTATGCCGTTATGTCTCACATAACACGCACAAGTGTAATACTAGTCTTTTACGCATCTATCGATGTCCAATCTCGACAATGCTCTGACTATGGATGTTTAATGATTTATCCTTCGTTGATTGATACTGTCTCATATCATTCTCAATCTAGGAATAAATCATAAGGACCTCCTATCATTTATATATCTAAGGTGATCTAATCACAAATGATAAGAGTGCAATCTCCTTTGTCACACAGTTAATTTGTACAACAACACTATGATCTGTACAAATAATGACGCTATGGGTCATAACTTTCCAACAATCTCCCACTTGGCCTATAGCCAGTCACTCGAGTATCTAACACCCGAACTATGTACGGTTGGCTCAAATTGCTGAGAAACTGCTTTCGTCAGTGGATTTATATGATTATCGTCTGACGCGAATTATTCGATCATCACATCACCATGATGTATGATCCGAACGAATCAGATGAATAGTCGAAGTGTGTATCTGGATCGTTGATGAGACCATTAATTCTTTAGCCTGTGCTGACGCCTAGCTCAGCCGCTAACAGAACTATATCTAATCCAATTAGATTTATTTATTGACCCAGATGGCTTCTATTGCTGCCTCAGCTGCAGTAATAATCCGCATTTGTTATTTATTCGGTAACAGTATCTTGCTTGGAAGATTTCCAGCTCACTGTACCGTTATTCAAACTGCATAGTACCGTTTGCGACTTTTAGTCGTTTTATCGGTTTGGAAACTTACAGTAGTGATCCCAGTCACTTCAAGTTCTCATTCTCCACAGATTAAGACAGCATCCTTAGATCTCTAAGATTCTAACGGGTGTTCTTAACATCAATCCAGTGACTATCACTTGGATTGGCCTGATTGTGACTCCATATGCTCAAAGCGTATGAGACACCAGGTCACGTACATTTTAAATGTACAATTTCTCAGAGAGTGTTAACAACTTTAAATCTATCCCAATAGATCTTTATTCCTAGAATAAAGGTTGTTACTCCTAAGAATTCTACGGAGAATTATTTCGAAAGCCAAGCTTTCGCCGATTGTTTTATGGGAATATCATTTCCAAGAAATGACATATATTATCATTATTTTATACATGACATTCATTGTCAGTGCGCTCCCACTAACCTCCTTATATACACAAGAATTATTTTCGTTTTGAATTAAATCATTATGATTACATCAAAACGTCAGTTCCAAGAACCTTATGCTTGCTTCAATCCAAATATGGATCGAACAACCCGCAAACCTAGTTTGCTGGTTTAGGTATAACAAAATCATCAGGATGTTATAAACATCCTCCAAAAGGTTTCCGTTTAAGGAAAGCGATTTTGATCTTTAACTGACACATTTCATAAATGTACAATTTCAGCAAGCATTATCCAAATGGATTTACCATGGCATCATGTAAAAGGTTGAACCGTAATCAACATAATATTGATAACGATACCTTTTCGCTAAAAGCCTAGCTTTGTACGTTGGTATGTTGCCATCCATGTATGTCTTCCTTGAAGACTTTTAAGTACCAATAGGCACAATGCCTTACGGTACATCAACTAGTGTCTAAACATAGTTGGTATACATGGAATCCACTTCGGACTCATGGCACTTTGCCACAAAAGGGAGTCGATACCTTGTATCACTTCCTTAAACGTAGTCGGTTGGTCTACCTTAATAAGATTGACATCTTTATGAGGTGACATCAGAAACCCATACCCCAGGTTGTTTTCTGATTCTCTCCGATCTATGCGGTTCTTGTGTATTCGAAGATTAATGGTAGTTTCATCATTGATGAACTATCTGTGTTCCATTAAGGACTTCGTGCCTTGAACAGTATTACTCCGATTTTCATCGAGTTATATCATCCTCCCACTTACCACTGCATATCGGTATTCCTTTAGGAAAACTGCATGGTGAGCAACAATAACATTGTTCTCTCGTGGAGATGCAAAAGTACTATACTTATGGTTTCCCCTATGATAACCTATAATTGGCACTTATCCTATTTGGGTTTTAGTTTGGTATCATCCAAACATATGCCTAGCATACCCAAATCATCAGGAATGAGAAACCTGTTTCTTTCCCGTTCATATCTAATATGATATCTGTCAACAGATTTATATGGAACCTTATTCTAAATAAGTATTGCACTGTTAATGCATATCCGTTGAAGGAAATGGTAGCTCAGAGCGACTCATGATTAACCTTATCATGTCCAACAAATTCGGTTCTCCGTACGGACACACACGTCAAACTGACGTGTCCTAGGAGGAGTCCTCATTGAAAGAATACTATACTCTTTCACGTATGTTTGAAACTTACTGCTTAAGTATTTTCCATTACGGTCTTACCGCGATGGTTTAATACTTTAGATGATCTGTTTGTCTACTTCGTGTCGAAACTCTAAAAGTTATCGATTTGTGTTCTTCAAAAGAAACACATAACCATAATGTGATGCCACATCCGTTAAGGTCACAAAATATTCATATTCATATCTAGTATTGCTAGATATGGGCCTACTTATTTCACTATGAATAAGGCTAACAGATCGATGGCACTATTACTATTACCAAGTAAATAGCATTTCAGGTACTTTACCTAGTAAACTAGATTCGTAGACTTTATTTGAATAATCAAATCAGTCCTAGTACCCACTCTTCAAAAGGGTGGATATACGAGTCTTGTTTAATTGTGTCCCAGACAACAATGCCACAAATAAGTCTCTACTGATCAAATCAGTTTGAGCTATATATTTGTCATTTTATATGTTTGAGATTTATTTATATTCAAAATATAAATTCTGTTACTCACATCTAATGTGTTTATCTTAATATCATTCTTTATATAATGAAACACTTTAGTGTTCTAGAATATAAAGGTCTATTCGCAACGGATTAAACACTGATATAAAGATAATGTTTCTAGTCAAACTAGTTACATTATAATAGTTCCTAATTTAAGTACATACCCAAAAGGTAGTTCTTAAACTTAGGGTTCTACGGTCGAAACAGCGACTTTCATCCTGTTTCCGATTCGCAGATTAATCTCAGCTGAAGTCAGTATCCTGCTCACAGCAGATTCTGAACATCAATCCATACAATTTATGTACCATACTAAGTATTTTAAAATCCAATTTTAATACTAGTAATAGACATAATATTGACACACATTCTTAAAGTCAGAGCCTTGCCCTTTCTTTAATTCCTTCGTGTCTGCCATATCCAAACGGCAGTCACTTTAGGATATGTCATTTATCTTCCCAGAAATCATAATGATTTTGCCTTTGCCCTTTCAAATATTTCAGAAGCCTTTGGCCAAGCCTTGGGTTTCTAGAATATTGAAGTATGGTGCGCCTTACGCCACTCACCTAATTGCAAAGTTTGACCTTATCTCCTCGAGAATAGTCTTTAACCCTCCAAGAGTTATTTATTGCAATTTCAATACTTCTTAAATCTAATCATAGATTTATGACAAGTATATATCGAATTAAGCACTTAAGTTATCATCACATAAATCTTCCAAAGATTATGCTCTACTATTTGCTTAATTCCTGGCTTAGGCATAATAGGTTATTTTATCAAATAAAGTAAAGTAACTTATCATTTATTCCAGGACCATCCTGTGAAATTATTCCCAATTAAAATATAGTCGTTTAAATACATTTTCACATAGGATTATGTTTTAAACACTAATCTTTCATTCATCTTGATTCTATAGTCCAACTATTTAATCAACGATTCGTGGTACTATGTATTATATTGATTATTATAGTCCAACTATACAATCAAATATAATTTAAATCAATTAACCTCAATTACATTGATTACTATAATCCAATTATAAAATCAACTGTAAATTAATTAATTCAAATATATTGATTACCATAATCCAATTATATAATCAACTATAATACAGTCCAACTGCTTATTAAAAAAACAATTTAAATATTAGTCCAACTAACATTTAATTTATATAACGAATAATTTGAATGAGCGCGTATGGCAAGTAATTAAATGAATATTGCAAATTCATTCTTGCCTCCCACTATTTTCGGCGAGCCTCTAACCCTCTGTTTAGTACTCCGGGAAACCGGTTTCCTAGTGGGCTAGGATCCCGTTAAATATCACACAATCTTGACTTTGGCTAACAAATTGTATGATAATTAACTAGGTAGATCTCAAAGATCAATGGATCTAATCCAATTCCAAGATCCGGTTGGCGGATATCCAAATCCTAAACATATATCTTATATATGCCATACATCCAATGTATTACCTAACCTTTTTCCTTTGAATCAACTAAGCCTTGGCTTTGGCACAACAAACCTAATGATCCCAGTCAAGCGCGACCCATTGACCATGGAAAGCTTCGTAATCAATGTCGATGGACAAGAAGTGGTCTTGACTTGGCTACTAACAAACCACAACTTGGACAAGACACCAATATAGAAAAAACTCTCGTGATTCAAACACATCTTCGACGGAAAAAGGGCTTGACTTTGGCCAACAACCCAATGCCAGTTTCGGATCTTGAGTAAGAATCACTCAATGGAAGGAAAAAACGCCTGATATTTGATGAGGGTTTTTCGCGTGCAAATTGGCTACCAATTTATTATCTTTATTTAGGTCTCATCATCATACACCCTTAAACATGCATTCTAAACACATAATAAAGCGCATATGAAATAAATAATAATGATATGCGGATGGATACTTAACACATTGATACTAGATCAAATCTCTCATTCTCTCTCAAACTAGCATTTGTATTACTTCTACCCGTTAAAACTACACTTCTAAAGAAACCTCATTTACATTGAGGGGAAAGGTGAGAAGAGAATACAAAGCGATAAAAGGGTGATAAGGCTGGACACGCAGGTCCAATTTAATAAATCGAATTATTACAATAATTTCCAAAATTGCCCCCACCCGACTAATATCCATCCGATATACATTATTCATTCATCACAACCATGTATTCACACAAGCATGTTATCAATCAATCTAATCAAATTAATTAATCTGATAATTAGTGATCATCCAATGTTCAAACAACGATTTGATTTTGCGTGAGTCAAACTCGTTATTGCGAATAAGTACTCAAAGTACGAATTCTCGAATTAAATTAAACTACATCATTAAATCCAATTTAATATCATTCAATTCTAAATTCGTTATTTAATTCCAAATTAAATATTACACTTTAAATAAACCTTTTACGACTTAAATTCCAAATTTAATCGCAAATCGTCTCAAAGACCGATTACGTCCAACGTCAATTCAATTAAAGTCAATGGGCTTTTAATTGATTTCTTAAGGCGTGGACTTTTGGTCAACTCGGGTAAAACCGAATAACCAAAAATCCAATCCGGGATTTACCCCATAAGCCCATAAATCAATCTTGGCCCATTAGGCCCAATTAAACTTTAAAGGTTCATTAAATCGCATTTGGGCTTTATGGAAGCGGTTTGGGCCCATTGGATCCAATCCAATTTGCCTAAACCTAACTTTGTACAACAACAAAGCCCAAACAGCCCAATGACAAACTTTAAAAGCCAAATCCAATTTCAAGGCCCAATTAATTAAATACAAAAATCCAATTTCACATTCAATTAAACCTAAAGTGTATTACATGATTAATACCCAAATTAACATTTCTAAAACATTAATTTTTTACAATTAATCATGCACAAATTTCATATCACATGCCCACACATTTAATGAAAAATCAAACCCATTTTCATGCTTCAAAGTATTGGCAATTTGGGGATTTTATGCCTGATTCAAATTCAATCCAATCAATTACACAATCGACATTAAATCATACCCAAATGATTTCCAATTCATCTAATGAACAAAAAATCAAAATTCCAAGACAATTAGGACTTATCAAATTCGGCCCACCATAAGCAAAATGGGGAAAAAATGATCCAATCACATTTTCATGAAATTGATCAATCAATCTTCAATTCAACCTATTTAAGCATACTTAATCATCCAATTTCATAAAATCATGCTCAAATTCAAAAATACCCAATTTATCATTTAGGCCAACTTTAATATTTGGGGAAAAATGTTTCAAACATTAATTCATGAAATTGATCTAATCAATATTCAATTAAACATGTATTAAGCATACTTAAACATCCAATTTATTCAAATCATGCTCAAATACAAAATACCCAAATTTTAAGCCCTAAACTTTCATGCTTGAACCTAGGCTCTCTTGATGCCATTGTTGGTTTTATTCTAGGTCCCAATATCATCAAACAAGCATGAAAATTGTGTGAAATACATATCAAAGAAGTTGCAGAATACTTACATTGATCGGTTGAGACGATTTGAAGACAAAACAAAAAACCATTTTCAGCCCTCCAAGTGCGGCCCCACTGCATGCAGTCCACTGCTCAAAACTTCAGTTTTGAGTCTTCAAGAATCCAGATTTCAAGCTCTACTCTTCGTCGTTTGATTCCCGGCTCGTGGGTGAGTTTCCCTAACACCTTCGTATGCCTCTCGGGTGTTGCTAGCACTTGCCAAATTTGCAACAAAAATGGCCAAAATCTTCTTGCCATTCACGGCAAACCAGAAGCTGTTCACAGCCCTTTGGGCGTGACTTGAAGAAAGAAAAGAGAGATGGATGAGGAGATTAGGTTAAGGGAAAAGGTGTCAAACATTTCACTTATATATTTTCCAAAAATACTAAAGTAATTACCATTTATTTATGCTTTCCAAAAAACAATAAAAACAAATGTAATAATGTTTACTTTATTCTTTTACCCTTGGTAAAAGTGGTGAAAAGGAAAAGGCTTTCACTTTTTCCAAAAAGTTAAAAGTCTTTTCCCCTCAAAATTTCCCTCCCAATTTTAAAGGTCAAGTCAAAGAGTCAAAGTACTTTTCCAAAAAGTGATTTGACTTTTATGACTTGCGATGTGATTTGCGATGTGACTTGCGGCACGTGATTCAAAATCGACGTAAACTTCGCACAACACATTCCGAGCTTGGTTTCGATAATTCTAAATTAACGATTTTCTCGATGCCTCGTTAATAAATCCAATTTACTAATCACGTCGCTCGAGAATTAATTCTAAATTAATTCAAGTGCCCGAATTAAAATCTAATTTTAATTCCTAATCGAAATCCAATTTCGTTTAATATATCGAATATATTATTTATCAATTAATTCCAGATTAATCGTTCTCTCTCTTTAAATTGATATTTTATCCTAGATAAAGTATCTCCGCAATTAATCCCAGATTAATTTTCTCTCTCTTCAAATTAATCCCAGATTAATATATAATGCGAGTCATACGTCATCGGTGTATCATTGGGAAGCGACCCATGAGATCTCCGGATATGTTGGCAGTAAATTCGGTCGTCGGACTATCCGAACACGTAAGTACCAAGTATTACGTTTTACCAATTTACAAGACAAGGTTGGCCTCTAGCAAAGCGCCATGCCTACCCAATTCTCCGGAAATATCCTTACAGGAATATGTGATCTATATCAGGCGTAGTATACGTAGTATTGCGTATTTCGATCCAGTATCGGATGATCACGTGCTAGGCCTGAGGCTGGATATGTGTCTGCCCCGTACGAAGCACATGTCGGATGTCTGGTAACTAGTTTCTATAATCAGATATACATGACCGAGTCATAATATCCCGATAGCCGCGCAGTATATAAGAGCACTAATACCGTATCCTACGTGACCATCATCTCTATATGATTGGAGTGACACTTCCGTCTTGACATCACACCCAATACACTACAATTCTCAATATACCCAGCATCGGCATACACAGAACCTGTTAAAGCCCTGGACGACCTCAACTAAAGTATATTGATTGTCGCAAGTATTAGCGGTGCAAGTCTCAGGTTAAGACCAAATACACCTACCCTGATTGCAGACTCCCACAGACACGAAGTCATACTACCAATGGGATTCTGCGGTGGTCTAATCCAGAGCGAAGCTGTTTCCCGTACCATCGGTGAAACACAACCTCCTATCACACTTGCCTGAGTATCCTATACCCAGATATACGAGAACTATGCCGTTATGTCTCACATAACACGCACAAGTGTAATACTAGTCTTTTACGCATTTATCGATGTCCAATCTCGACAATGCTCT
>SKCR01018058.1:0-21527 GCA_019454045.1 Zanthoxylum bungeanum | reverse complement strand
ATATAGTTGGACTATTATAATCATTATAATAAATAGTACCACTAATCATTGATTAAATAGTTGGACTATTGTAATCAAGATAAAAAATGAAAAGTTGGATATTTAAATATAATCTTGGATTAAAATATTTTAAATGATTTAATTTTCTAATTGGGAATAATTTCAAGATGGTCTTGGAAATTAAAAGTTATTTTATTTGATAAAATAATGATTTATGCCTAAAGCCCGGTTAAGCGAATAAGTGAAAATGAATTTTGGAATATTCATATAATGATAACTTAGCGCTTAATCCATTATACTTGTCGTAGTAGACTCCCTAATTTCTGAATCAGAATTAAGGATTAGGTCTTCTAGGAAGATAATAGGACAAATCCTAAGAAGGAATTGAAGACGAGCAAGGCTCTTACTTCAAATATGTTTGTCATAATTATGTTCACAACTAGTATTGAAATTGGATTTTAAATTACTTAGTGTGATACATAAATATGTACTGTTGTGCAGAATCTGCTTTAAGCAGATACTGACTTCAGATGAGATTACTCTGCGAATTGAAAACGGGACGATAGTCGCTTTTTAACCGTAGATACCTAATTTAGGAATTACCCTGGGTATGTACTTAAATTAGGGAACTGTTAAAATGTAACTAGTTTGACTAGAAACATTATCTTTATATCAGTGTATAACCCGCTGCGGGTGTACCTTTATATTCTAGAACACTAAAGTGTTTTATTATATAATGATATTGAGATAAACACATTAGATGTGAATAACAGAATTTATATTTTGAATATAAATAATATCTCATATATATAACATGACAAATAAATAGCTCAAACTGATTGATCAATTAAGAAACTTAATTGCGGCATAGTTGTCAGGGACACTACAAACAAGACTCGTATATCCGCACTTTTGAAGAGCGGGTACTAGGACTTTGATTCTATTCAAATAAAGTCTACGAATCTAGTTTATATTAGCAAAGTGCTTAAAACACCTTTACTCGGTAAAAGTGAAAATGCCCCCGATCTGTTAGCCCTAGTTCATAGTGAAGCAAGTGGGCCCGTGTCTAGCTAGGCTAGAGGTGGATATGAATATTACGTGACCTATACGGATGTGGCATCACGTAATGGTTGTGTGTTTCTTTTGAAGAACACAAATCGAAACTTTTATAGTTTCGACACGGAATAAAACAAACAGATCGGTTATAGTATTACACCATCACGGTAAGACCGTAATGAAAATACTTAAGCAGTAAGTTTCTCGTGTACTTGAAAGAGTATAGTATTCTTTCAATAAGGACTCCTCTCGGAACACGTCATTTTGACGTGTGTCCGAACAGGATTAACCGAATTTTGTTAGACAATAATAGGTTAATCACGAGTCGCTTTGAGCTACCATTTCCTTCAACGGATAAGCTTTAAACAGTGCAAGAACTTATTTTGAATAAGGTTCCATAATAATCTGTTTGACAGATATCATATTAGATATGAACGGGAAAGAAACCGGGTTTCTCATTCCTGACTATTTGGGTATGCTTGGCATATGTTGGGATGATACCAAACTAAAACCCAAATATGAGAAGTGCCAATTGTAGGTCATCCTAGGGATACCATAAGTATTGTACTTAACACCTCACTAGAGAACAATTAGATTGTTGCTCACCATGCGGTTTTTCTAAGAGGAATACCGATATGCAGTGGTAAGTGGGAGGATAGTATAACTCGATGAAAATCGGAGTAATACTGTTCTAGGCACTGAATCTTAATGGAACATATATAGTTCATCAAGGATGAAACTATACCATTAATCTTCGAATACACGAGAACAAAGGAAGTGATACGAGGTATCGACTCCCTATTATGACAAAGTGTCATGAGTCCGAAATGGATTCCATGTATATCAACCAGTTTGGATACTAGTTGATGTACCACATGGCATTGTGCCTATTGGTACTATATAAGTCTTCAAGGAAGACGTACATGGATGGCAACATACCAACGTATAAAGCTAGGCTTTTTAACAGAAAGGTATCGTTATCGACATTGTGTTGATTACGATTCAACCTTTTACCTATTGCCACGGTAGATCCATTTGGATAATGCTTGCTGACGCGAGCATAAGTTCTTGGAATTATCATTTTGATGTAATCATAATGGTGTATGATTTAATTCAAAACTAAAATAATTCTTTTGTATATAAGAGGGTTAGTGGGAGCGCACTGACAGTGGCTGTCCTATAAAATAATGATAATACGTCATTTCTTGGAAATGATATTCCCATAAAATAAATGTCGGGAAAGCTTGGCTTTCGAAATACTCTCCGTGGAACCGTACATTGAAAAATGTACAAGACCTGGTGTATCATACGCTTTGAGCATATGGATTCAAAACAGGACAATCCGAGTGATAGTCACTGGATTGATGTTAGGAACATCCGTTAGTATCTTAGAGAACTAAGGATGCTGTCTTAGTCTATGGAGTAGGAGACTTGAAGTGACTGGGATCACTGTAGCAAGTTTCCTATAACCGATAAAGACGACTAAAAGTCGCAAACGGTACTATACAGTTTGAATAACGGTGCAGTAAGCTGGAAATCTTCCAAGCAAGATACTGTTACCGCATAAACAACAAATGCGGGTTAATTGCAGCAGCTGAGGCAGCAATAGAAGTCATTTGGGTCGATACATATCTAATTAGATTAGATATAGTTCTGTTAGCAGCTGAGCTAGGCATCAGCACAGGCTAAGAATTAATGGTCATCACGATCCAGATATATACTTCTATATCATCTGATTCGTTCGGATCATACATCGTGGCGATGTGATGATCGTATAAATCGCGTTAAATGATAATCAAACAAATCCGCTGACGAAAAACCTTTCCTCAGCAATTTGAGCGAACCGTACATAGTTCGGGTGTAGGACACTTGAGTGACTCGCTACGTGCCAAGTGGGAGATTGTGGATAATATGACCCATAGCGTCACTATTTGCACAGAACATTGTGTTGTTGTAGCAAATTAACTATGTAATAAGGAAATTGCACTCTCATCATTTGTGATTAGATCACCATAGATATATAAATGAAGAGAGGTCCCTATGATTAGTTCCTGGATTGAGATGATATGAGACAGTATCAGTCCACGAAGGATTAATCATTAATAATCCCTAGCCGTAGTATTATCGAGACTGGACATCGATAATGCGGAATAGGCTAGTATTGCACTGTGTGCGTTGTGAGGGCACAACGGCATAGTTCTCATATATAAGTATGGATACTTATGCAAGTGCGATAGGAGGTCGTGTTTCACCGATGGTACGGGAAACAGCTTCGCTCTGGATAGACCCTTCGGAATCCCATTGGTATTATGACTATGTGTCTATGGGAGGCCGAAATCAAGGTAGGTGTGTATAGTCTTAACCTGAGACTTGCATCGCTAATACTTACGATAATCGATAAACTTTGGTTTTGGTGGTAGGGGGCTTTGACCGGTTTTGTGTGACACCACTTCTGGGTTTATCAGAGAGTCGTAGAGTATTGGGTGTGATGTCAAGACGGAAGTGTCACTTCAGTCATATTGGAGATGATGTCACGCAGGATACGGTACTAGTGCTCTTGAGTGTTGCGCAACCAATCGGGATATTGTGACCAGGTCATGTATATCCGATTATAGAGACTATGTTACCAGACATCCGATATGTGCTTCGGACGGGTAGACACTTATCCAGCCCCAGCCCTAGCACGTGATTATCCGATACTGGGGCGATACGCACAATACTACGGTATACTACGCTTGATATAGATCCTTATTCCTGTAAGGATGTTTCCGGAGAATTGGATAGACATGGTGCTTTGCTAGAAGCCAACATTGTCTTGTAAATCGGTATAAACGTAGTACGAGGTACTTACGTGTTCGGATAGTCCGACGACCGATTTGACTACCACATATCCGGGGATCTCATGGGTCGCTTCCCAAAGATTCACCGATGACGTATGACTCGCACTTATATTAATCTGGGATTAATTAGATGAGAGAGAAAATTAATCTGGATTAATTGCGGAGAGATTTATCTAGGATAAAATAACGATTAAAGAGAGAGAAACATTAATTTGGAATTAATTGAGAATTAATATATTGATATATTAATCGAAATTGGATTTCGACGCGGAATTAAATTAGATTTTAATTCGGGCGAACGAATTAATTTAGAATTAATTCGTTAGCGACGTGAATAGTGATTTCGCTTGGCGTAATCGTTTATTACGACGCAACGAAAAATTCGTTAATTTGGAATTAACGAACCCGAGCCTGAGATTTTACGAGCGCATTCGTATTTAGAATTCGAGTGCGGCACGTCAAATCAAGCGTCAAATCGCTAGTCACATCTAGCGTCACATCAAGCGTCAAATCATGTCACTTTGAGTGATGTGATAATTGATTGGATTGATTGAATGATGTAAGTGATGTGATGTGACTTGATGATTGAAAGGTGATGTGTGTTGTTGACATTTAAAGCCAAATGGCTTTGAAATGAATTTCAAATGAATTCATATGCATTTGATGCATAAAACAAACATAAAACCGAAAAAGCAAAGTAGGCTACTTTTCCCGCCTCTCTCTCCTCTTCTTCTCCTCTCTTCTCTCAAGCCATTTTCTGTTTTTCTTAGGCAGTGAACTGCCGAATTTGACAAAAAAATGGGGGAAGCAAGTGTGTTTTGTGGCAAAACAAGAGTGCTAGCACACTCCGGGATCATGCCAAGGTGATAAGGGAAGTTTACCCATGAGCCGGGAAGCCATTCGGTGAAGCTTGGAGCTTCAAAACTTGAAGATGTTGGGCGAAATTCACTATTCACAGCAGCCCACTGCCTGATAAAGTGTGCAGATTTTTGTTTTTTGTTGCCCAAATCGTCGCTCAACCGCTCGATGTAAGTATTCCGCACTTCCGTCGTTGTATTCACTTGATATTCATGCTTGAATATTGATCTTGGGACCTTGAAAAAACTCCAACACATTAACGTCAAACGTTTATTTAATTAAAGTCCAATGGGCTTTTAATTAATTTCTTAGGCGTTGACTTTTGGTCAACTCGAGTCAAACCAAATAACCAAAATCCAATCCGGAGTTACCCCATAAGCCTTTAAATTAATTTTGGCCCATTGTGCCCAATTAAATAATTAAGGTTCATTAAGTCATAATTGGACTTTATGGATGCGGTTTTGGGCCTAATTGGATCCAACCAATTTTGCCTAAACCAACTTTGTACAACAAAGTCCAAAAGCCCAATTACAACTTATGAGGCCCAATTTCCAAAAACAAGCTCAATTAATTAACTTATAAAATCCAAATTTCATAATTAATTAACCTAAGTGCCATACATAATTAACCACCTAATTAATATTTCTAAAACATCAATTAGCATACTTAATCATGCATTTCAACATCAAATAGTGTCCACCACAATTTATTAAAACCAAACCCATTTACATGCTTTTAAAGTCTCTTGGCAATTTGGGGATTTTACGTCCGATTCGAATTCAATCCAATTAATTTCACAATCGACATTCAATCATATTCCTAAATGATTTCCAACACATCCAATGTTCAAAAATCAAAAAATTCCAAGACATTTAGGGTTCTTTAATTTCGGCCATCATAAGCAATTTGGGGAAATTTGTTCCAAACACAATTTCAACAAATTGATCCAATCAATCTTAAATTAAACATACTTTAAGCATTCTCATTCATCCAATTTCACAAAATATGCTCAAAATCAAGTTTACCCAAATTTATCACTTTATCCAACATAAAAAATTGGGGAAATTTGTTCCAAACACAATTTCTTTTCTATCAAATTGATCCAATCAATCTTAAATTAAACATCATTTAAGCATTCTCATTCATCCAATTTCATAAAATATGCTCAAAATCAAGTTTTTACCCAAATTTATCACTTTATGCCACATAAAAAATGGGGGAAATTTGTTCCAAACACAATTTCTTCAAATTGATCCAATCAATCATTAATTCAACAACATTTAAGCATACTTAATCAATCAATTTAATCAAATCATGCTCCAATTGATTTTACCCAATTTGTCATGCCCAAAATTTGGGGAAAATTGAATCCAATCCAATTTCATGAAATTGATCATGCACAACTTCAATTCATCAACATACAAGCATACTTTAACATCCAATTAACCAAATCATGCTTCAATTGATTATCCCCAATTTTAACCCTAACTTTTTCATGCTTGATCAAAGCTCAAGATACAATTGTTGAGTTCTAATTTAGGTCCCAAAATCAACAAATCAAGCAAGAAAAACGCATGAATACATCAAAGGAGTAAGGCGGAAACATAACTCACATTGAATGGATTTGATGCATCAAAGAACACAAGTCTTTTTCTTCCTCCATGGAGCTCGGTTTTGATGGTTGAAGCATCTCCAAGATTCGGCCATGGTCAACACCATTGAAGCTCCAAGCTTCAAGCTTTCCATGCTCACAAATTCGTTTCCCTATCACCTATGTAAAACCCAAGGTGTGTGCTAGCACTCTTTCTTCTTCATTGTCTTTGATCAAACCAAAAAAAGAAGAAGAATTTGGCTCAAAGCCGTGAGAGAAGAGAAGAAGATTTTGGCTCCAAAAAGAGCAAAAACCGTGAAGGGAGAGGGAGAAGCAATTCGATTTTGCTTGGATGGTGGAGAGAGAAAAGAAAATGATTTACATATATATATTTATTTCATTTTCAAAAAATGAAATCAAATATAAAAAGTCAAAAAGTAAAATA
Organism: Zanthoxylum bungeanum; assembly: GCA_019454045.1. NCBI lineage: Eukaryota > Viridiplantae > Streptophyta > Magnoliopsida > Sapindales > Rutaceae > Zanthoxylum > Zanthoxylum bungeanum. The sequence continues at coordinate 14,737 of SKCR01018058.1, read as the reverse complement.
CTTTTCAATCACATCTCTTTTACTTTAGTCACATCACTCCACTTTTACTTTAAGTCACATCAACTTTAATAAAGTGACATATTGTCAAGTCACATCACTCAAAGTGACAATTGATTTGACGCATGATGTGACTAACGATTTGACGCTTGATGTGACTTGCGTGCCGCGCTCGAATTCGAAATGCGAATGCGATCGCAATCACTCTCGGCCTCGGGTTCGCTAATTCCAAATTAACGAATTTTCCGTCGCGTCGTAATTAAATGATTACGCCTAGCGAAATCACTATTCATGTCGCTTAACGAATTAATTCTAAATTAATTCGTTCGCCGCCGAATTAAAATCCAATTTTAATTCCGCGTCGAAATCCAATTTCATATAATATATCGGATATATTATTTTATCGATTAATTCCAAATTAATCGTTCTCTCTCTCTTTAATTAATATTTTATCCTAGATAAAATATCTCCGTAATTAATCCTGGATTAATTTTCTCTCTCTCATCGAATTAATTCTAAATTAATTTTCTCTCTCTTCTAATTAATCCCAGATTAATTAAAGTGCGAGTCATACATCATCGGTGAATCTTTGGGAAGCGACCTATGAGATCTCCGGATATGTTGGCAGTAAATACGGTCGTCGGACTATCCGAACACGTAAGTACCTCGTACTACGTTTATACCGATTTACAAGACAAGGTTGGCTTCTAGCAAAGCGTCATGCCTACCCAATTCTCCAGAAATATTCTTATAGGAATATATAGATCTGTATCAAGTGTAGTATACTAAGTATTGTGCATATCGGTCCAGTATCGGATACTCACGTGCTAGGGCTGGGGCTGGATAAGTGTCTGCCCCGTCCGAAACACATATCGGATGTCTGGTAACATAGTCTCTATAATCGGATATTCATGACCTGGTCACAATATCCCGATTGGTTGCGCAACACTCAAGAGCACTAGTACCGTATCCTGCGTGACATCATCTCCACTATGACTGAAGTGATACTTCCGTCTTGACATCACACCCAATACACTACGACTCTCTGATAAACCCAGAAGTGGTGTACTCAGAACCGGTTAAAGCCCTGTACCACCAAGACCAAAGTCTACCGATTATCGCAAGTATTAGCGATGTAAGTCTCAGGTTAAGACTATACACACCTACCTTGATTTCGGCCTCCCATAGATACATAGTCATAATACCAATGGGATTCCGAGGGGTCTATCCAGAGCGAAGCTGTTTCCCGTACCATCGGTGAAACACAACCTCCTATCACACTTGCATAAGTATCCGATACTTATATATATGAGAACTATGCCGTTGTGCCCTCACAACGCGCACAAGTGCAATACTAGCCTATTCCGCATTATCGATGTCCAGTCTCGATAATACTCCGGCTAGGGATTTTAATGATTAATCCTTCGGGGATTGATACTGTCTCATATCATTCTCAATCCAGGAACTAATCATAGGGACCTCTCTTCATTTATATATCTATGGTGATCTAATCACAAATGATGAGAGTGCAATTTCCTTGTCACATAGTTAATTTGCTATAACAACACAATGATCTGTGCAAATAGTGACGTTATGAGACATTTTGTCCAACAATCTCCCACTTGGCACATAGCCAGTCACTCAAGTGTCCCACACCCGAACTATGTACGGTTCGCTAAATTGCTGAGAAAAGCTTCCGTCAGCGGATTTGCATGATTATCATCTTGATGCGATTTATTTGATCATCACATCGCCACGATGTATGATCCGAACGAATCAGATGAATATGTAAGTATGTATCTGGGTCGTTGATGAGACCATTAATTCTTTAGCCTGTGCTGATGCCTAGCTCAGCTGCTAACTGAACTATATCTAATCTAATTAGATATGTATCGACCCAAATGACTTCTATTGCTGCCTCAGCTGCTGCAATTAACCAGCATGTGTTGTTTATTCGGTAACTGTATCTTGCTTGGAAGATTTCCAGCTCACTGCACCGTTATACAAACTGTATAGTACCGTTTGAGACTTTTAGTCGTCTTTATCGGTTATAGGAAACTTGCTACAGTGATCCCAGTCACTTCAAGTTCTCCTTCTCCATAGACTAAGACAACATCCTTAGTTCTCTAAGATACTAACGGATGTTCCTAACATCAATCCAGTGACTATCACTCGGATTAGCCTGTTTGTGAATCCATATGCTCAAAGCGTATGATACACCAGGTCTTGTACATTTTTCAATGTACGGTTCCACGGAGAGTATTTCGAAAGCCAAGCTTTCGCCGACATTTATTTTATGGGAATATCATTTCCAAGAAATGACGTATTATCATTATTTTATAGGACATCCACTGTCAGTGCGCTCCCACTAACCCTCTTATTTACACAAGAATCATTTTCATTTTGAATTAAATCATACACCATTATGATTGCATCAAAATGATAATTCCAAGAACTTATGCTCGCGTTAGCAAGCATCATCCAAATGGATCTACCGTGGCAATAGGTAAAAGGTTGAATCGTAATCAACACAATGTCCATAACGATACCTTTCCGTTAAAAGCCTAGCTTTATACGTTGGTATGTTGCCATCCATGTACGTCTTCCTTGAAGACTCATATAGTACCAGTAGGCACAATGCCATGTGGTACATCAACTAGTATCCAAACTGGTTGATATACATGGAATCCATTTCGGACTCATGACACTTTGTCATAATAGGGAGTCGATACCTCGTATCACATCCTTTGTTCTCGTGTATTCGAAGATTGATGGTTTAGTTTCATCATTGATCAACTATATTTGTTCCATTAAGATTCAATGCCTTGAACAATATTATTCCGATTTTCATCGAGTTATACTATCCTCCCCTTACCACTGCATATCGGTATTCCTCTTAGGAAAACCGCATGGTGAGCAACAATCTAATTGTTCTCTTGTGAGGTGTATAAGTACAATACTTATGGTATCCCTAGGATGACCTACAATTGGCACTTATCATATTTGGGTTTTAGTTTGGTATCATCCAAACATATGCCAAGCATACCCAAATAATCAGGAATGAGAAACCCGGTTTCTTTCCTGTTCATATCTAATATGATATCTGTTAAACAGATTATTATGGAACCTTATTCAAAATAAGTTCTTGCACTGTTTAAAGCTTATCCGTTGAAGGAAATGGTAGCTCAAAGCGACTCGTGATTAACCTTATTATGTCTAATAAAATTCGGTTAATCCTGTTCGGAAACACCGTCAAAATGACGTGTTCCGGGAGGAGTCCTCATTGAAAGAATACTATACTCTTTCAAGTATACGATAAACTTACTGCTTAAGTATTTTCATTACAGTCTTACCGTGACGGTTTAATACTTTAGCTGATCTGTTTGTCTATTTCGTGTCGAAACTGTGAAAGTTTCTGATTTGTGTTTCAAAAGAAACACACAACCATAACGCGATGCCACATCCGTACAGGTCACGAAATATTCATATCCATCTCTAGCATAGCTAGACATGAACCCACTTGCTTCATTATGAACTAGGGCTAACAGATCAGTGGCATTTACACTTTTACCAAGTAAATAGTGCTATAGGCACTTTGCCCAATAAACTAGATTCGTAGACTTTAATTGAATGGAATCAAAGTAGTCCTAGTACCCACTCTTCGAAAGTGTGGATATACGAGTCTTGTTTGATTGTGTCCCAGACAACAATGCCACAATTAGTTTCTTAACTGATCAAATCAGTTTGGGCTATTTATTTGTCATGTTATGTGTTTGAGATATTATTTATATTCAAAATATAAATGTTGTTATTCACATCTAATGTGTTTATCTCAATATCATCTTTATATAATAAAACACTTTAGTGTTCTAGAATATAAAGGTACACCCGCAGCGGGTTATACACAATATAAGATAATGTTTTCCAGTCAAACTAGTTACATTTTAACAGTTTGCTAATTTAAGTACACACCCCGAAGGGCAGTTCCTAAACTTAGGTATCTACAGTTAAAACAGCGACTATCGTCCCATTTTCAATTCGCAGAGAAATCTCGTCTGAAGTCAGTATCCTGTTCAAAACAGATTCTGCACAACAGTACATATTTATGTATCACACTAATAGTATTTAAAATCCAATTTCAATACTAGTTGTGAACATAATTATGACAAACATATTTGAAGTAAGAGCCTTGCTCGTCTTCAATTCCTTCTTTGGATTTGTCATATTATCTTCCTAGAAGACCTAATCCTTAATTCTGATTCAGAAATTAGGGATTCTACTACGACAAGCTTAATGGATTAAGCGCTAAAGTTATCATTATATGAATATTCCAAATTTCATATTCTGCTTATTTGCTTAACTCCGAGCTTAGGCATAATATATTATTTTATCAAATAAAATAAAAACTTATTAGTTTTATTTCCAAGGGCCATCCTGAAATTATTCCCAATTTGAAAATTAAATCATTTAAATATTTTAATCCAAGATTATATTTTAAATATCTAACTTTTCAATTTTATCTTGATTACAATAGTCCAACTATTTAATCAACGATTAGTGGTACTATTTATTATAATGATTATAATAGTCCAACTATATAATCAAATATAATCCAAATTAATTAACCTCAATTACATTGATTACTATAATCCAATTATAAAATCAACTGTAAACTGAAATAAATTAATTCAAATATATTGATTAATATAATCCAATTATATATAATCAACTATAATACAGTCCAACTGTTTATTAAAACAACAATTTAAATTAGTCCAACTAACATTTAATAATACGACGAAATAATTTGAATGAGCGCGTATGACGAGTAATTGAACGAGTATTGCAAATTCAATTCTTGCCTCCCACTATTTTTCGTCGAGCCTCTAACCCTTTGTCGAGTACTCGGGAAACCGTGTTTCCTAGTGGGCTAGGATCCCGTTAAATATCACACAATCTTGACTTTGGCCAACAAATTGTATGATAATTAACTAGGTAGATCTCGAAGATCAATTGGATCCCATCCAATTCCTAGATCCAGTAGGCGGATATCCAAATCCTAAACATATATCTTATATATGCCAATACATCCAATGTATTACCTAACCTTTTTTCCTCTGAATCAACTAGCCTTGGCTTTGGCACAACAAACCTAGTGATCCAGTCAAGCGCGACCCATTGACCATGAAAGCTTCGTAATCAATGTCGATGGACAAGAAGTGGTCTTGACTTTGGCCAACAAACCACAACTTGGACAAGACACCGATATGGAAAAAACTCTCGTGATTCAAAACACATCTTCGACGGACAAAGGGCTTGACTTTGGCCAACAACCCAATGCCAATCTCGGATCTTGAGTAAGAATCACTCAATGGAAGGAAAAACACTTGATATTGAGCGAGGGTTTTTCGCGTGCAATTGGCAACCAATTTATTATCTTTGTTAAGTCTCATCATCATACACCCTTAAACATGCATTCTAAACACATAATAAAGCGCATATGAAATAAAATAATAATGATATGCGGATGGATACTTTACATTGATCCTAGATCAAATCTCTCATTTTCTCTCTCCAAAACTAGCACATGTATTTACTTCTACCCGTTACACTACACTTCTAAAGAAACCTCATATACATTGAGGGGAATAGGTGAGAAGAGAATACAAAGAAATATAAGGTGATCAGGCTGGACACGCAGGTCCAATTTAATAAATCAAATTTATTACAATTTCCAAAATTGTCCCACCCGACTAATATCCATCCGATATACATTATTCACGCATCGCAACCATGTATTCATACAAGCATGTTATCAATCAATCTAATCCAATTAATAATCTGATAATTAGTGATCATCCAATGTTCAAACAACGATTTGATTTTTGCTCGAGTCAAACTCGTTTTACTAATAAGTACTCAAAGCACGAATTCTCGAATTAAATTAAACTACATAATTAAATCCAATTTAATACGCATTTAATTCTAATTCACTATTTAATTCCAAATTAAATATTACACTTTTATTAACGAACCTTCTACGATTTAAATTCAAATTCAATCGTTATGGGTCTCAAAGCCCAATTAACGTCAAACGTTTATTTAATTAAAGTCCAATGGGCTTTTAATTAATTTCTTAAGGCGTGGACTTTTGGTCAACTCGGGTCAAACCAAATAACCAAAATCCAATCCGGGAGTTACCCCATAAGCCTTTAAATTAATTTTGGCTCATTAGGCCCAATTAAATAATTAAGGTTCATTAAGTCATAATTGGACTTTATGGATGCGGTTTTGGGCCTAATTGGATCCAACCAATTTTGCCTAAACCCAACTTTGTACAACAAAGTCCAAAAGCCCAATTACAACTTATGAGGCCCAATTTCCAAAAACAAGCTCAATTAATTAACTTATAAAATTCCAAATTTCATAATTAATTAACCTAAGTGCCATACATAATTAACCACCTAATTAATATTTCTAAAACATCAATTAGCATACTTAATCATGCATTTCAACATCAAATAGTGTCCACCACAATTTATTAAAACCAAACCCATTTTACATGCTTTTAAAGTCTCTTGGCAATTTGGGGATTTTACTCCGATTCGAATTCAATCCAATTAATTTCACACATCGACATTCAATCATATTCCCTAATGATTTCCAACACATCCAATGTTCAAAATCAAAAAATTCCAAGACATTTAGGGTTCTTTAATTTCGGCCATCATAAGCAATTTGGGGAAATTTGTTCCAAACACAATTTCAACAAATTGATCCAATCAATCTTAATTAAACATACTTTTAAGCATTCTCATTCATCCAATTTCACAAAATATGCTCAAAATCAAGTTTACCCAAATTTATCACTTTATGCCAACATAAAAAATTGGGGAAATTTGTTCCAAACACAATTTCTTCAAATTGATCCAATCAATCTTAATTAAACATCATTTAAGCATTCTCATTCATCCATTTCATAAAATATGCCAAAATCAAGTTTACCCAAATTTATCACTTTATGCCACATAAAAAATTGGGGAAATTTGTTCCAAACACAATTTCTTCAAATGATCCAATCAATCATTAATTCAACAACTTTAAGCATACTTAATCAATCAATTTAATCAAATCATGCTCCAATTGATTTTAACCCAATTTGTCATGCCCAAAATTTGGGGAAAATTGAATCCAATCCAATTTCATGAAATTGATCATGCACAACTTCAATTCATCAACATACAAGCATACTTTAACATCCAATTTAACCAAATCATGCTTCAATTGATTATCCCCAATTTTAACCCTAACTTTTTCATGCTTGATCAAAGCTCAAGATACAATTGTTGAGTTCTAATTTAGGTCCCCAAAATCAACAAATCAAGCAAGAAAAACGCATGAATACATCAAAGGAGTAAGGCGGAAACATAACTCACATGAATGGATTTGATGCATCAAGAACACAAGTCTTTTTTTCTTCTCCATGGAGCTCGGTTTTGATGGTTGAAGCATCTCCAAGATTCGGCCATGGTCAACACCATTGAAGCTCCAAGCTTCAAGCTTTCATGCTCACAAATTCGTTTCCCTATCACCTATGTAAAACCCAAGGTGTGTGCTAGCACTCTTTCTTCTTCTTGTCTTTGATCAAACCAAAAAAAGAAGAAGAATTTGGCTCAAAGCCGTGAGAGAAGAGAAGAAGATTTTGGCTCCAAAGAGCAAAAAACCGTGAAGGGAGAGGGAGAAGCAATTCGATTTGCTTGGATGGTGGAGAGAGAAAAGAAAATGATTTACATATATATATTTATTTCATTTTCAAAAAATGAAATCAAATATAAAAAGTCAAAAAGTAAAATACTTTTCAATCACCTCTTTTAAATTTAGTCACATCACTCCACTTTTACTTTAAGTCACATCAACTTTAATAAAGTGACATATTGTCAAGTCACATCACTCAAAGTGACAATTGATTGACGCATGATGTGACTAACGATTTGACGCTTGATGTGACTTGCGTGCCGCGCTCGAATTCGAAATGCGAATGCGATCGCAATCACTCTCGGCCTCGGGTTCGCTAATTCCAAATTAACGAATTTTCCGTCGCGTCGTAATTAAATGATTACGCCTAGCGAAAGGACATCTACGCGACGCGGACAACGATCGACGAATTCGCTATCGTAACTATATTATGAATTCAAATGTTTCCATTATCGATTCGTAATTCTTTCCTTTTTAAATTATATATTTATCGTCGAAATCTAATTTCATATAATATATCGGATATTAATTTTATCGATTAATTCCCAAATTAATCGTTCTCTCTCTTTAATTAATATTTTATCCTATATAAAATATCTCCGTAATTAATCCCGGATTATTTTCTCTCTCATCGAATTAATTCTAAATAAATTTTCTCTCTCTTCTAATTAATCCCAGATTAATTAAAGTCCGAGTCATACATCATCGGTGAATCTTTGGGAAGCGGCCTATGAGATCTCCGATATGTTGGCAGTAAATACGGTCGTCGGACTATCCGAACACGTAAGTACCTCGTACTACGTTTATACCGATTTACAAGACAAGGTTGGCTTCTAGCAAAAGCGTCATCCTACCCAATTCTCCAGAAATATTCTTATAGGAATATATAGATCTGTATCAAGTGTAGTATACTAAGTATTGTGCATATCGGTCCAGTATCGGATACTCACGTGCTAGGGCTGGGGCTGGATAAGTGTCTGCCCCGTCCGAAACACATATCGGATGTCTGGTAACATAGTCTCTATAATCGATATTCATGACCTGGTCACAATATCCCGATTGGTTGCGCAACACTCAAGAGCACTATACCGTATCCTGCGTGACATCATCTCCACTATGACTGAAGTGATACTTCCGTCTTGACATCACACCCAATACACTACGACTCTCTGATAAACCCAGAAGTGGTGTACTCAGAACCGGTTAAAGCCCTGTACCACCAAGACCAAAGTCTACCGATTATCGCAAGTATTAGCGATGTAAGTCTCAGGTTAAGACTATACACACCTACCTTGATTTCGGCCTCCCATAGACACATAGTCATAATACCAATGGGATTCCGAGGGGTCTATCCAGAGCGAAGCTGTTTCCCGTACCATCGGTGAAACACAACCTCCTATCACACTTGCATAAGTATCCGATACTTATATATATGAGAACTATGCCGTGTGCCCTCACAACGCGCACAAGTGCAATACTAGCCTATTCCGCATTATCGATGTCCAGTCTCGATAATACTCCGGCTAGGGATTTTAATGATTAATCCTTCGGAGATTGATACTGTCTCATATCATTCTCAATCCAGGAACTAATCATGGGGACCTCTCTTCATTTATATATCTATGGTGATCTAATCACAAATGATGAGAGTGCAATTTCCTTGTCACATAGTTAATCTGCTACAACAACACAATGATATGTGCAAATAGTGACGCTATGGGTCATTTTGTCCAACAACTATAACTCGTCCACTAGGGACACCTAGGGGTTTAAAGGCTTGTTGCATACGCTAAATGCAATCGTGATCCCTATGAAAGTGGCTTAGATAGTTTATTTATTTAATTTTCATTTTATTTTACGCTTGAATTGCTAGGGACTAACAATAAGCTGGTTGGGGGTTGTGGGGCCAAAAGCTTATAGAATGCCGGTGGGCCATTTTGTGAATAGGGCCTCTTATCATTTGAAGCCATTTAGCCATATCACCGCAAAGTGTAAACCTGTTGGGCCTTTTCAACTGGGACAAGTTTGCACCGCGCGATGGTGTGATTGAATACTTTAAATGATAATGGGCCAAGTAGTTTAAAGTTTCTTTTTATAATTTAATATTCCATGCATCACATACATCTCATGCATACATGCATCATGTTAACCCTTGTGTCTTAAAAGCCATCATAGATACCCGTTGGGTTAGGAAAAAGAAGTTAGAGCATTCATCGGGAAAATCCAATATATTAGTCGGTTCATTGCTCAGTTGACGTCAGTATGTGAGCCCATCTTCAAGTTGTTGAGGAAAGATCAACCAGTAAAATGGAACGAGCAGTGTCAGGAAGCATTTGACAGAATAAGGGAATATTTGGTGAAACCTCCTGTGTTGAAACCCCCGAGACAGGGTAGGCCTTTGGTACTTTATTTGTGCATGAAAATGTACTTTGAACATCACTTATTCGGGTTTATTGCTACGTATTTAGTAATATATTTTATATTTTATTATATGATTTTTATTATTTTATTAATGTAGGAAATGTTTATTATTTTAGTTAATATTAGTAATTTTTCTTTTTATTATGTGTAGGATTTAGAAAGGAAATAATGGCAAGCACGTGGAAACCTAATTTTTATTAGGCTTGGGAGAATTTAAAAAAGGAAAGAACAAGAATGGGACCACAGCTTTGAAAGAGAAAAAAAAACAAAAGAATTTGTTGATTATTTTGAAGAGGGGCCACGAATTGGAGAGAGAGAGAGCATGCACGTGGACTAGAATTTTGACTAAATAAATCATGAAAGCATGAAAAAGGAATTGTTGACTAAATCAAAAGCAAATTGAAATAAAAAGAGGAGGTGGGGTCGTTGTTGATTTAAAAGAGAAGAGATTGAATATATATAATAGAAAAAAAAAGAATTGCACATGGGCCCAAAGTGTTTGCATTAGGTTAACTATTGCTTCACTTTATAAAAGCATCCAAGTTGGCGTGATAAAAGAGGGAGGCTGCCGAAAGGCAGAAAGCAGAAGCAGTGTTGGCTGCCTGAAGACTCTGCCGAGGAGAAAATATTAAAGGGCTGCAGTGCGTGAATTGTTTTATATTTTGGAAGCAGTACCGAGGCAAAAAAGCATAAGCAGAGAAAAATCAGAGCAGTTCCGAGAGAGAAGAAATCCGAGCGTAAAGTCGGGATACGGAGCCGTGATGATTCAGAACAATAATTCTCTCCAATCCCGGGTTATTTTTATTTCTTTTATGGGGAACTAATCCCCTAGGCAAAGATAGGGATGAACTCTTGTGTTGGATTTTATTATTTATGTTTTTGATTCCAACGAACCTTTTAATCGTTTAATAAATTGATGTTTATTATTTTCTATCATCATTTGATTTATTAATCCAGAAATTATGTTTTGTCAAATCCCATATCGATCCAGTCATGCTTCTTCTATGTGTGGTTTGCGAATTTAATTGTGACTGGTAAAGTTATTTTGCGTGTTGGTCTTCTGCTGCAGTATTGCCTGAGGGTATATTGTCGACGTTAGATAGCTCGTAACGATGGCTTTTGTATGCTGTTAACATAGAGAAAATAATCACTAATTACCTTAGAATTTATCATGCGTAGAATTGAATATTTTCCGGTTGTTGGTTTGGGATGTGAAACCTTCAATTGTGTAATAATAGGAATCAATAACTAAATATAAGAGTTCGATGCAAGAGGGATTCTCGAAGCTTTGTCATATCTCTCTGCTGTTATCTTTTAATATTTGTTCATTATTTTATTTATCTTAAATTTAATTACCAATTTTTATCGTTTTATTTATTAAGTTACCGTTGACGTTTTTGTTTGAGTGAATTAGTTCCTGTAACCATTTCTCTGTGGAATCGACACCCCTACTGTACTGCGATAACCGTGAGTTATTTTTGGGCGTAATCAAAATTTGTGTATGCATGCGCATGATAATACCCGTCATAAATACATTTCATTATTTTCTAAAAAAAAAAAAAATTATTTTGTTTTATTTTTAGTCCTTGTTAGTTAAAGCATAAGTCCTATGATGATACTGTTTGTGTTAGGATGAAATCTTAGAAACGATAAGTCTTTTAATGTACTTCTATCTGATGACTTGAGTAGTTTATCTATGTTAGACTCGTAAGCACTTAATTATGGGTTTTTAACAGTGAAAGCCTGAGTAGTTAACAAAGTGACTAGTTGAAGAAATTGTATGTCGACGAATGACCGTTTGCTTAGATATCTATCCTGATTTGCTTGTGTTATGACGTAAGGTATGGTTGCAAATAAAAGAAAATGTTATAAGAAGAAAAAAAATGAAAAAAAAAAAAAGATAATAGAAAATATATGTAAAAAAAGTAAAGAGAGATGAAGAAAATATGAATATTAGTAAAATAATAAAAATCATATAATAAAATATAAAATATAATACTAAATACGTAACAATAAACCCGAATAAGTGATGTTCAAAGTACATTTTCATGCACTTATCATGCACACATTCTTGAACAGGGCCAAACCATACCGGTCTTCATACCGGTTAGCATACCGGCCTAACGTATACTTGTTCAACGGTAATATAGCCGTTAGTATCCGTTGGAAGCCCTGACCGGCATATCGATCTACATATCGGTCTCAGCAGAATGTTGGGACTACTCTTTATTTTTCTATATAAATGAACCCCAACTCATTTGCCTTGGTAAAAGACATCATTTTACATCTTCATACATTCTCTAAGGCAAATACAAAAGTGTCATAAACCTTCTTTATCTCAAACACTCTAAAGCTCACACACTCACCTTCATATATTTAGTGAGCTTAGAACACTTGAGTTTGCAACTCACACAATCTTCATTATATTTGTGAGTGCTCAAGTGTGATTTAAATCTTTTATATCAAAACACTTGCGGTTTGTGAAATCCCATTAGTTTGGGTAGTTGTAAAGGTTTGTGTGAGCCTATGAACAAAACTCAAAATTGGTAAAAGGTTCGGAGTGCGCCTTTGCGGAAAACTATTGGTTGCGAGTGAACCACGGAAACTCGATTTTAAGTGGGAATCTTCAAGCGAGGCTTAGGGGAGTGGACGTAGGCACGTTTGGCCGAACCACTATAAATCTTGGTGTCGTATCTCTTTCCCTATATTTTTATTTATAGCAAGTTTATTTATGCTTATATATATTGAATAGAAAACTTGCATATAGGCTATTAATTGGAATAAAGAAAATTACCTTAAGTCCCCAATTGGTAATAAGAGCTAAAAATCGGTAAAGATTTATTAATTCCGCATTTATAACGATAACTCAATTCACCCCCCTCTTGGGTATAGAGATTACTTGTCGCTATTGGTTGTAGGTAATTTCATAGGTGTGCTCTCCATCATGCTCATAACAGATATTATACAACCTGCTCATGCACGATAATGGCTGCAAGCATAATAGAAAAATCAAATTCATTTTCTGCTTTCGATCAAAAGAGAAAATTAGGAAAGAAAGGAAAATTTACATTTTACAATGTCCCCACAAAATTAAATTGAAAGATGGTAGAAATAGATTAAACATGATAATTTGCGTTCGAAAAGCAGAGGCAAAAGAAACTTAAAAGAACTAACATAAACACTTCATAGTGGCAAGTCCGCACTCCCTGAATTTGAACCCAAGATCTCAAGTAAGATCCTGCCATACAAGCCCCTGGGGATACAAAAAAAACATTCTTCTAATGGCTTTGAACTAAAAAAAATCTCATATATTTCTTCAAGCCAGAGGGATAATGCAAATTTCAACATTTCACAAAATAGATTAGTTTACTTGTGAACTTTAAATTTTATTAGACTTTAGACAGAATTGCTAACATATTTATCAAACCAGAAATCAAATATAAGCAGCAAAGCACATAGCGGTAAAAATTAGAACTATAGTTTACTTTCGCTTGCTTACTAGAAACCCAAATTAATAACTAAATAAATAAAATGAAAATAACTGTTAAAATCAAGTGTTTATGGACTTAACAGTGAGCTGCAGAAGTAGAAACCCTAGGATTGAGGAGGCGCCAGCTGTGAAATGAACTCCATAGAGGCCAGATGCGTCCAATCGCATCTTCTTTATCATTGGACCAGATTTTAATCCAAAACTCTAATGTCATGTGGGAGCATTCTCCATGGCCTCGGAGGATTCTTTACCACAGGTCGTTTGGTCAATTAATAAAAGCACGACATGTCGTTTTGATGTAATGGTTTTACGGTTTTACTTTGTGACTGTGAGTAATAACATCTGGATCCTCTGTATTTTTAGTAAAACCACAAATACCAACAAAGTTTGTACTAATTCTATATAGGTTCCTTCTGTCAATTTCTGTAGAAACTCTGAATTGATGATTGAATTATTACTTATATCAATCACGTTGATAATCTCCAATATTTGATATTTGTTTTGCGATCATAGTGCTTGTTTACTTTTTTTTCCCCTTCAACTGGCAGTTTCAATCTTAGAAATCACATCCTATCGGCATTGATTCTAGAATACGTTATATTATCTACAAAAGGTGTGATCGTCTGGTCCAACTAATCATATATTGTCGACTATAACAGTTTAGGGTGACCCAACTCTTAAGTTATGATCCTTCAAGATTTTGTAATTGATATAAGTTCAAATTCACCTAAAAAAACCTCCAACTAGTTGAGGGGCTCAACACTTTCCTCCCAAATGATGTGAGTTATTACAACCCATCATCTTAGTACCCAAGTCCTCGTGCCACACTTCCAATTGGGAATTGGCTCAGATACCAATTGAAACGCCCTAGTCCAATTGAGCAGATATTGTTTGTTTTGGTGTCCCATGATGGCCCACTTCGGAAGTCCTAACCCTTTATGTTTTTCTTCTTACCGCTTATTTTAAAGTTGATTTTAATTTCTTTTAATTTTATGAAAGCATCTCACTTAGATTTTAAAATTATGCTAATGATCCAATTAAGTTTGGAAAGTTTCAACTATGATATAAAAATAT
>SKCR01018057.1:0-20561 GCA_019454045.1 Zanthoxylum bungeanum | reverse complement strand
TAAGCCCATGCGCTTGGTTGAATCATGCATAACTAACGACATATTGAATTCAAGTAAGCAAACTAAATAAACAAAAGCAACACAATACAAAAGAAAGATGGTGCCGTTTACCCAAGCGGTACGTGGAGTTGTGGCCCGAGTACAGATCATATTACCGTCCATTCGGAATCGGCTATGAAATTTATGTCCGGGTTTCCATCCGATATACCGCGAGAGTTGACACATCTCTCATTCATCCAATACCCACAACATATTACATCTCATAATTCATGCATATTTATCTACTCAAAGACCACAACATGCATTCATAGACGACTCTCATGCGAATAGAATTCAATAAAAAATGAATATAAACTAATGAAAAGGTACCCTCAGGTCTAACCTTTTAAATCACCTCTCGGATGTACGGTACACGATCGTCGGAAGGGTGGATGCTCCGCAACTCTCCCGGTTCACTGGTTCACTGTTCTCGTTCGTTGTCTTTACTGTTTTGCTTGCGGCTCGAACTCCGTTCTGCTCCTATTTCCTCTTTATCTTTTGCTTACTGTTTTTGGGTGTCTTCTTCCTGTAGTTTTTATGTGTGTTGTGTATGAGTTAGAGACTAGCTAGCTAAGGTTGAGAAGGTTGGTGAAGGGTTCTTTTTATAGGCAAAAGGTTAGGCTTGACAAGGAAAGAGATTTGGCTAATTAAAGATGGATTTGATTTGGTGTTGGATAAGGGAAGTAAGAGATTGAGGGGGGACAAATCTTGGCTAGATAGGGAAGGTTGAATATTTGATTGGCTTGGATTAGGAATACAATATTTTAAGTTTGGGAATAATCTTATTAGATTGGGAATATAATTGGTTGATTGATTTTAATTAGGCATGATTATATTTTGACTTAGTATGTGATTTGTTTAATTAGGCATGATTTTAGTTTAAGTTGTTTGTTTAATTGTTTATTTTATGTTTGGTATATGTTTTATTTAATCATTTAATTAATTTAATTATTATATTATTTAGTTAATGTTTTAATTAATATTTATTTATTTAAATTGGGATGTGTTTTATGGGCTTTGGGGGGCTAATTGGGCTGGATGTGAGGCTAGCAGCAAAACCAGAATTACCGACACCGTTCGAACGCTTCCTCGAACGCGGCACGAACGCCCGCAATCCGTTTGACGTTCGAACGTAAACACGAACGTAGCACGAACGAAAACAGTGAACCTTGTTTATTCTGAATTTCCCCTTCCGATGTCCGTTTCCCGTGACCTCCGTGACTTAAAAGGTAGTGTCTCCAAAATGAGACTCATCATAGGGACTTATGTGTAAAAATGCAGTGCCTACACAGGTGTTAAGAGACCCCTACGGACTTAATTACTCAAACTTCAGATATATAGATTTTTTACACATCTTTGGTCCATGTAGCGAGCTTTAGATCAGTGACTCCCGAACCAGTTGACTTTAGGGAACTAGTGTTAAAAACACCCCTACGGACTTAGTAACTCGGATCTCGGACGTTTTTTTTTTTGGCATCCCATCACTTTTTTAGATATTTCCTCCAATTAAACTAGATCACTGAATATTACAAACTTTTCAATTACAGCTCATGTCCATATGTTACCATATATGTTGATAATATCTTTCAATTGAGCATATGAAGATCCATTTTAGTCAGTATTAAGGAGAATTCACAAATTAAATAATTCGAAATGAAATAAAAAAAATTAACTTGTTACGAAATAGGCTGAGATACGTCTCAGGAGTGGAAATTCCTTACACAGCTATCTCGCACCAATTTCACATGATTAATCAAATAAGAACACAAAATATTTTTTTGATTTTTGTAAAATTTTTCAAAAAAATTTGACTAAAAATAAAAACAAGAAAATAACAAGATACTAGTCAACTATTCCACACCCTCAAACCTAAATGAGACATTATCCCCAATATCTTAAACAGTAGAAGAAGAGTTTAGAAAATAGTACCTGGTTAGCTGAAATTCTACATCTAAAAAGGAAATTAAAGGTTAAGATCCAGATTTATCCGACGCCTCTTACCACGATCATTATCAGACCAATTTATCTTGGAAATGATAGGGTCAATTTGTGGTTCAAAGGCTAAGATTTGGTCAATTAAATCTGGGGCATTTCTGGCAGTGAAGAGGAGTTCTTTTACAGATTTTGATACGAACCCATTTCTCCGGGCATCATCAAGAAACACACAAAGACAATCATAAAATCCATCAATGTTGTACTATCCAAGCGGTTTCTGGTTGTATGTTCAGGTTCGCCCATGATAGAACTGTAAATATTTCCTCCATCGTGCCTAAGCCACCTGGCAAAGCAATAAAAGCATCAGCACGATTAATCATTTCCACAAGTCGTTCAGACATACCTGCCATGATCAGTTCCTCTCTGTTTGATGGTCCAATAAGATTTGCCTCTGCCAAGGGGATGATTCCCAAGAGGTGACTGCCTCCTTCCTTTATGGCCTTTGAAACGATCCCCATTAGTCCAAGATTGCCTCCGTCATATACTAAGTGCATATTCCGTTCAACTAAGACTCGACCCAATTCTTGTGATGTCACTACGTATTATGGTTTAGAACCAACACACTAGTATCGCAAAACACAGAAATATTTTCAACTCGTCTTCTTGAAGTGGCTTCCATTTTTTTTATGTATTTCTTTCTCAGCTCTGGATGCCGTCAAGAGTGCAATGATGAGTTTAATTTATAGAACCTGAAAAAAGGTGAGTAAAATAATAGCACTAGTACCTGCCAAATGACAATCATTAGTTAAAACAGTTAAAATAAATCGTGATAGTTAAAAAGTATGGATCCTGTCAGAGAAAATAAAGAAAAAAACAAAACAAAAATCACAATTATTAGGAAAAGACAAAGAGATATAATTTACAGAAAGTAACAGCTTGATTCACGTCTATGCGTCAGAGACAAGCTTCCCATCCAATTTTCTTATAAATTGGAAAACATAGTCTTTTAGAGTCAGATTCCCGAGACTTAATTGTTGTCTTTCTCTTTGGAATTGTGTATATAAACACGCGAATTTCGTGATAACACATATCCACGGATGCGTCTCAAGAGTTTTAGATATGTCATCCAAAGACTCCTTACTCACGCCATCCCTAATGAAATTAATCTTATCTTCACGGTATCAGACACCATTCCTAAAGAACGAAAACGAGTATCACAAAACATATGAGCATATTTATAGCAAACACACATTCTTTAGCTCTTCTCTTTTTAGCATATGTGCTCCTTCCTAAACCAGGCAGATGTGAAATAAAAGAGTCAGAAGACTCACCTGCCAATCGAACCCGTGCTTCAATAATCCAATGAATTTCAGTAGGAATACCTTGATCATCAGTAGTCTATCTGTTCCAAGCGAGCTTTGTAAACTTTCATCCGATATTTTTGAGGGAGCGAAGGAAATTACTTGTGAAGATTTGCGAGAATTCTTCCATCCTGAAATGACTTATCCTGTAAAAACTAAACACATCAAATTAAATCACACCAAATCACAATATATACACAAAATTGCATGGGTTGCCTCCCAGCTAGCGCTAAGTTTAACGTCGTCAGCTGACATGACTGCCAGAACGTTAGGCTGGATCTGAAAGTGTGACACTTTCTTTTTATCCCTGAATTGTTTCTCCCCAGTAGTGCTTGACACGCTGACTGTTAACCTTGAATATCTCATTGGGTGTTAGGATCAAGTAACTCAACAGCTCCATATGGTAAAACTTGAGTAATCACAAATGGCCCTGACCACCTCGATTTCAACTTTTCAGGGAAAAGTTTCAACCGTGAATTGTACAATAACACATGCTGCCTTGGTTCCAGTTGTCTGCGCACTATTTTCTGATCATGCCATTTCTTAGTCTTTTCTTTGTAATCTGGCATTCTCATAAGCCTGTAGGCGAAATTCCTCCAATTCGTTGTGTGTGGTGGAGTGTTTCTCTCATACAACTTGTGATCAAGATTTAACTTCTTCAGTGCCCAGTACGCCTTGTGTTCAAGCTCAACTGGCAGATGTCACGCTTTCCCAAACACCATTCGATATGGGGACATACCAATAGGTGTCTTGTAAGCTGTCCGGTAGGCCCATAATGTGTCATCTAGTTTTGTAGACAATTCCCTTCTTGTGATCCACAACGGTTCTCTCCAAGATTCTTTTAATCTCCCTGTTTGAAAACTTCAACCTGTCCATTTGAATGTGGATGATAGGCAGTGTCAACCTTATGAGTAACTCCATATTTGGATATGAGTGTATCAAAAAATATGTTGCAGAAATGTCTGCCACCATCACTGATAATCGCCCGAGGTGTTCCGAAGCGAGTGAAAATATTATTTTTAAGGAATTTGATCGCCACTTTTGAATCATTGGATGGCAGTGCAATTGCTTCACCCATTTGGAGACGTAGTCTACAGCAACCAGTATATACAGGTTCTGAATGATGGAACAAAGGGTCCTATAAAATCAATCCCCCATACATCGAATATTTCGACTTCCAAATTAATTTACAGAGGTCCTTCATTTCTCCTTTAAATATTTCCTGTTCTCTGGCACCTGTCACATTGAAGAGCAAACAGATAAGCATCTTTAAAAAGAGTGGGCCAGAACAAACCTGATTGTACGACTTTGGGTGCAGTTTTATTTCCGCTGAAGTGTCCACCATTTGGTGATGAATGACAGTGTTGTAAAACACTATTGACCTCCTCTTATGGAACACACTGTCTCAATAATTGATCAGCACAGCGTTTGAACAGGTATGACTCATCCCAGACATAGTGCTTGACTTCTTTGAAGAATTTCTTCTGTTGCTGAGTTGTCCATTCCAACGGCCATTTGCCTGACACTATGTAGTTGACATAGTCAGCATACCAAGGTACATCATGTTGTTTCATGGCAAACAACTGCTCATCTAGAAAAGTTTCTTTGATTGTCAGTTCTTTGCCAGCTGTTTCTCCATTCTCTTTTCTTGTCATCGATAAATGATCTGCCACTTGGTTTTTGTCCTTTTTCCTGTCTATGATCTCTATGTCAAATTCTTATAGAAGAAGTATCCAACGGATCAATATGGGTTTGGCATCTTTCTTTGTGATCAGGTATTTGATTACTGAATGATCTATGTAGACCACCACTTGGGACCCAGCAGATAAGAGCGGAATTTGTCAAAAACGAACACAACTGCGAGCAATTCCTTTTCAGTGGTCGTGTAGTTGAGTTGAGCTTAATTCAAATTTATGCTGGAGTCGTAAATGGTGTGGAAAATCTTTGCTTTGTGTTGTCCCAAAACTGCACCTATAGTAAAATCACTAGCATCGCATATCACCTCAAATGGAAGGGTCTAGTCTGGTGCTACAATGATGGGGGCAGAAACCAGCTTCTATTTTAGGATTTCAAAAGCTTCGTGGCATTCTTTGGTAAAGTTGAAAGGCACATCCTTCTTCAGAAGATTGCACAGAGGTTTAGCAATCTTCGAAAAGTCTTTAATAAATCTCCTATAAAAACCTGCATGTCCGAGAAAAACTCCGAATCTCTTTGACAGATGTTGGTGGAGGAAAATTTTTCAATTGTCTCGATCTTTTGCTTTGTCTACCTCGATTCTCTTTTGTGAGATCCGATGTCCCAGAACGATGCCTTCATGCACCATGAAGTGGAATTTCTCCCAGTTGAGTACCAGGTTGGTATCTTCACATCTTTGTAATACCTGTTCCAGATTTTGCAAGTAGTGGTCAAAAAAATCTCCAAACACAGAGAAGTCATCCATGAAAACCTCCATATTTTGTTCTAACATGTCTGAGAAGATGGCCATCATTCAATGTTGAAATGTGGCAGAAGCATTACATAATCCAAATGGCATCCTACGGAAAGTAAAAGTATCGTACGTACATGTGAATGTAGTTTTCTTGATCTTCTGGGGTGATGGGAATTTGATTATACCCCGAATATCCATCCAGAAAGTAATAGTACTCATGTCCTGCCAATCTGTCTAGCATCTGATCAATAAATGGCAGTGAAAAATGGTCTTTCCTTGTTGCTTTGTTCAGCTTCCTGTAGTTCATGCATACTCTCTATCCAGTCACCGTTCTTGTTGGAATTAGCTCATTCTTTTCATTTGTGACTACAGTAATTCCTCTTTTCTTTGGCACACACTGCATAAGACTCACCTAACTGCTGTCTGAAATGAGGTAAATGATGTCAGCATCCAACCATTTAATGATTTCTTTCTTCACAACCTTCTTCATAATTAGATTGAGTCTCCATTGATGCTCCACTGTGGGTTTGTATTGGTCGTTCATCAGAATCTTATGCATGCAAAATGATGGACTAATGCCTCGAATGTCTGTTATAGTCCAGCCAATGGCTCTATTGTGTTCTCATAATACTCTCAGTAACTTTTCTTCCTGCTCCAATGTTAGCGAAGAAGAAATAATCACAGCTAATTTAAAAGAGTTTCCAAGAAATGCATACTTGAGATTACTTGGAAGTAACTTCAGCTCCAGCTGCGGTGGTTCTTCAATCGAAGGTTTGACCCGGTCTTTCTTTGGTAGTTCCAGACTTTCCACTGGTGGTGTTGATTTGAAACAAAATGGCTTGTCAAGATAGTTGATACATTCCAGAATTTCAACATCTAGCTCGTTGTCAGTCATGTTGGTGATGCACTTCAAGTTTATCCGTAGGAATTGCATCAGTATCCTGAATGATACTATCAACAACATCAATTCTGAAACATTCATCTTCCTTTCCATCGCTCAGGAATTTCATAGCTTTGAAAACATTGAAGGTAACTTCTTGGTCTTGCACTTTCATGGTTAATTCTCATTTTTGTACATTAATAATAGTTCGACCTGTAGCCAAAATGGTCTCCCAAGAATGATAGGAACATCTTTGTCTTCTTCCATGTCAAGGATAATGAAATCTTCTAGGAGAATGAGTTTGTCGACTTTGACCAGCACATCTTCAACTACGCCTCTCGCAAATGTGAGTGTTCGATCAGCAAGTTGCAGAGAGACTGAGGTAGGCATTGCTTCTCCAATTTGTAGTTTCCTGTAAATAGAAAAAGGCATCAAATTAACACTTGCACCTAAATCACACAAAGCCTTACCGATGTAATGTTCTCCAATGGTGCATGGGACTGTGTGAAACTGCCAGGATCTTTCAACTTCGGGAGAAGTTTCCTCTGAATGATGGCACTGCATTCTTCTATCAATTCTACTGTCTCATAATCTCCCAATCTCCATTTTCGTGAAAGAATGTCTTTCATGAATTTGACATAACTAGGCATCTCTTCCAATGCTTTTGCGAATGGAATGTTGATGTGCAGCTTTTTAAACACCTCCAAGAAACGAGCAAATTGCTGTCCAGTTTGTTTTCTGAAGACGCTGAGGAAAATGTGTGGAGGTGGAGTGATTCTTTCTTGCTCGTTTTCCTTTGGCTTATTTTTCCTCCATCTGTGAACAACAATCTTTAGGAACTTCTTCAATGGATGTCTTAATTCCAACATCTTTGTTGATTTCAGTACTGCTTTTCAAAGTAATGGCTTGACATTACTCCTTCCCTCGGTTCCTTGGATTTGGTTATGTGTTGCTGGGAAGATTACCTGGTGGTCTGCCAACTCTGAGCATTGGCCAATTATCCAATTTGATTCTCCAGTGCTTTAATGAAGCAAATTGACTTTGAAAAAATAGCATCATATGCTGCTTGTTGCTTTTTGAACATCTATGTAATGCATTCTTCATTTCTGGTTTTTTTTAAACTTCTGGCCTTTGTTTTGTTGTCAGAATCCAAGTGGTGGATAGTTCTTTTGCCCTGAATTGTTGCTCCATGAAAAATTGGGATGATTCATCCACCCTGGGTTGTAGGTGTTGGAATATGAATTGTTCCCCTGTCTGTTGAAATTGTTGACATAATTCACCGTCTCTTCTTGTTGATTTGGCTCTGGTGCTCCTCCATATGGTGAACTTGTGGATCCAGCAATGTTTTACGTGCTGAGAGTCTCCATGAATTTGCATATCTGATCCAGCTTGGCGTTGACTGCGGTATTGGCTCTAACTTCATAAATTCCTGCAATTCTTTGGATCATGCTCCTTTCTGTTGGCCATAAGGAATTATTGTTGGCCATTTCTTTAATTAAGTCCCAGGTTTGATCTTCTCCTTTTTCCATCAAAGCTCCTCCAGCAGTAGCATCAATTGTGGTTCTCATTAGTCCATAAAGTACATAATAGAATGTTCGGACTTGAAACCACTTTGGAATCTCATGGTGAGGACATTTTCGAAGAAAATCTTTGTACCTTTCCAAAGCTTCGTAGAGAGTTTCCGAGTCAACTTGTACAAAGGATGTGATGTCATTCCTCAATTTTGCTGTTCTGGCTGGTGGAAAATACTTTGCAAGGAATTTAGAGGCTAGAGTGTTCCAAGTTGTGAAGGAACCTGCTGGTAGTGAATGTAGTCATGCTTTTACTCTGTCTTTCAAGGAATATGGAAAAACCCGCAATCTCATTGCTTCTTCAGCTCCTCGATTGTAATTGAAAATGCCGCAAACTTCTAGGAAGTTTCTGATATGGGCATTAGGATCTTCAGTTGCATTTCCTCCAAACTGAACTGACTGCTGTATCATCTGAATGCATGTTTTGATGTCACACGCATTTGTTGGTAAAAGAGGAAGACAATACATGAAATGAGGCCGTCCACCACTGGAATGGTTCTGTCTCGAATGGGAATTGGTGGTACAACTTCTAAAGGTTCAGGTTCCATGTTGACGATTGTTTCTTGGCCTTCTCGTCTTTCCCTTCTCAACTGTCTGATGGTTCTTTCAATCTCTGGGTCAAGCTGTCGGAGTTCAAAGCTTCTGGTACGTCTCATGTAGTGTCTGAGAACCTGAAACACAAGAAAACAAAAATAGTAAGTAAAAGAAAAATTAGATACAAGTAAAGGTATCTAACCTCAAAACTAATAGTTAAAGATAAATATGTCCCCGGGAAAGGTGCCAAAAACTTGACCGGCATAATCACACGCGTATAACGCAAGCGCACGTATCGTTCAAGTAGTATAAAAAGTATCGATCCCAAGAGGACTGAATACCTAAGCTATTAATTTATGAGGCCAAAAGATTACTAGTATCTAAACTTAAGACTTAATTAGTAAACCTTTATAATACCCAAACTATAAAATAACCCCTTATAAACTTGTGATATTGGAATTCATCACAACCTCAGATAATGGGTTTAGCTACGACACATATTTACAACTAGTAAAAACTTAAATAAATTAAAAGACATAAATTAAAATGCTGGAAAGTAAATAAAGAAAAATACAATAAAAGAAAATACTAGGACTAGAGGATCCACTTTTATTACTAATATTTTAGATTTCTTCCTTAATATAATATATTAACTTGTGTGATATTACCAACCAGCCATATATGCGGTAACCTGATTAAGTCAAATTAATATTTAATTACCAACCGACCAACCAGGCAGTATCCAAGCTTAGTTAGGTTAAAACCAATTTATGATTTATTACCAACCGGCCAATATAGCGGTATCATTGTTAAGTCAAGTTTTAAGTCGTTATTATATTATAATTAAGGGAGATTAATCTAAATAGCAATAATAAAAGCTTTACCTTTTACCCTAGCAGGGGGAAGTTACATTCTCATTGCTGAATAGAAAAACTCAAACAGTAAAGAAAGTAAATTACTATTACAAAAAGTAAATAAAATTAATTACAGAACTGAAATTTAAACAAACTAGATACAAACTCCTTATTATATTCAGAGAATTACAGAGAGGAAGGTACATCTGAAACTGAAATTTTGAGTTGAATTTATAGGCGTCGATAGGCCCTGCGCGTCGCGATGCGAACTCTTTACGTGTCGCAACGCGCATGAATTACGGTGGAAGATGCGACGCGTTCTCAGGATCGGCTAACACGTGTCCTGACGGCTGGGAGCTGATTGATTGTGCTGACATGGAAATGATATGGCGATGATGTGGCGATGTGGATTATCGGCACAGTGTGATTATGACACGTTTCACGAGATGATTGGCTGATAATGACGTGGCAAGCTGACTCGGAAAGTGACTGATGTGGATGCCACATAGACGACACATGGAAGACATGTGGTGATGGCGATTGTCGGCAGCATGTGATGATGACACGTGGCACGGCGCACGTTAGCATAATTATTGAGATGTTGACACGTGACAGACGCATGTTAGCAAGTGTGCATGTTAGCAAACTTCTCTAATTGTGACACGTGTCTCGGCGCATTTTAGCATGAAACCGCGCATGTTAGTGTAAATCGGTGTACGTTAGTGTAAATCGGCGCACGTTAGCGGTCGCAATGCATGGAGCGTGACGCGATGCGCGAAATGACCATTTTGCCTTTTTTTTTTTTCGTTTTCACTGTTTTGGCCCCAAATCACATCCAGAGAGTCCTGAAACTTTATTTATCTATAAAATAGCACAAAACACATCAAAATATTCATAAAACTCAAGAATCTATACAAAATATTAGGTCAAATGAGTGGAAAATAGTGATGCATTTACCACTCATCACACCCACAAACCTAACATTTTGCTAGTCCTCGAGCAAAACAACAGAACAAAATAACATAAACAACTTTTAAAAAATTAAACTAAGCCACTTTCGTAGGGATCACTGTTGTATTAGCGTATGCAACAAGCCTTTAAACCCCTAGGTGTCCCTAGTGGACGAGTTGTAGTCTCGTGAGGGCTACAGCAACGATACCCACAAATATTTTACAAAAGTAAAAAATAGTAAAACTAATGCCCACAAAAGTAAAAAGACAAGAGAAAAGAAAATAAAGAAGTTAGTGACTAAACATGTGAAACTTCTACTCCAAGTCAATATTGTTTTCTTTCTTTCTAAATTACTAAATAAGTAAATTCTCCGATTATTTTTACTATTCTTCATATACAGCCAACAAAAGTATTAATCAACTCATTTCGCCCACAATAGTCACATGTGCAAGTGATTGATATGGATGCCACATGGACGACACATGGATGACATGTGGCGTGGTGATTGTCTGCAGTATGTGATGATGACATGTGGCACGGCGCACGTTAGCAAGTGTGCATGTTAGAAAACTTCTTTAATTGTGACACGTGTCCCGACACATTTTAGCATGAAATGGCGCACGTTAGTGTAAACCGGTGCACGTTTGCGGTCACGACTCGCGAAATTACCATTTTGTCCTTTTGTTCATTTTTCACCGTTTTAACCCCAAATCACCTCCAGAGAGTCCTGAAACTTTATTTATCTACAAAATAACACAAAATACATCAAAACATTCAAAAAAATCAAGAATCTATGCAAAATATTAGGTGAAATGAGTGGGAAATAATGATACATTTACCACTCATCAGAGGCTACCCTAAGTGTCTCGTATCGGCACATGTACATACATTACATCTTAACACAAGCATGATACACCATGTAGTGATAATAATTAGATGAACTGAGAAGCTTATCTAAGTTCTGAAGCATAATTCATGACTTGTGTACTAATTAAGTTTATGAATTATAAATTGTCGGCAAGAATCGTAATTTTCTTCGACGAAACGAAGTAGTACCAGCCAGATCCTAAAATCACTGAGTGGATATTTTCTTTTCAAGCCAATTTTACTTTTTTTTTTTTGAAATGAGACTTACTTTCATACACATCCGGATGTTAGCCAAGTCTATTTACAGTTGTTTTACGATTGATAATGTTTTTAGAAAGATTGATTTAAAAGCATGATTTTATGATTTTGGAGGCATGGGGGAAAAACCCACCTCAGACTGTAACTTGGAATTTATAGGTATGGAATTGACAGACACATATAACATGTGCACATATACAACATTACTAGGAGGAAAATGACATGTAATGCCCATAGATCCTAGATTCAGGACTAGGGGACGACGAGACGTAACGCCCATTTACCTTAGGTTAAGAGTCAGGATCATAGCATGGATCAGCATGTCTGGCTCTAGTTCAGTGTCTTAGGGAATATCAAGACGTAACGCTCCAAGGCCACTAGATCAGGCGTATGGGGGACGGTGTGATACGTGACGCCCCCATGCATCAGGTTTTCAAAGATAAATTTTCATAAATAAGATTTTCAAAGATACGATTTTCAGAAATGATGGTTTATGAAAGAGATTTAGAAAAAGAAGTTTTACAAAAAATGTTTTAGAAAGAATTCAGTTTTACAGAAAGACTCAGAGTTTTACAGACCTAAAAGATTTCCATAATAGATTTGCAGAAAGAGTTGTGTTTTCAGATAAGAAATAGATTTTAGTAAAGATTGTTTTCTTATGAAGATTTCAATTTTTTTAGAACCATGAATTTATCATAAAATATTTCAGTTTTGAGTTTTAAACTTATCCACTCACTAGATTTTTTAAATGATCTAACCCCCCATTCCCAGTATTTCTGTTTTACAGGTATATCCACTCACTAAGGTGTTGAGTCTACCAGGTCAAGTTTGAGACACATTTCACTCAAAGTCAGAGTAATCAGACAATTGTAAAGTCAAGATTGTGGTACAAATAATGAAAGTGTCTATGACAGAGTTATATAGTGTACTGTTATTGAGTTCACAATTATGAGTATTTGAGATGCACTTTATGTTGTTGAATTGGGCAATTGTCCCATGCATGGGTTTGTTTTGAAATGAGTTTTAGTGTTGATCAAAGTTAGAAAGTCAGTGGCTCAGGGGGATAGGTCGGCCTACCCCTTGCTGGTAGCATCTCTAGGAGAGGGATGTTACAGTAATATCAATCCATTACATGTTGAAATCGATCTTGATTCAACTACCGAAGAGCGAGAGACTTTTTAAAAATAGAAATATGATAACCTAATGGTGAAATCCTAAATTTTAGGATTGATGGTTCCAAATTTACTAAGACAGTACAAAAGAATTACCTGATGCTTTGAGCATTATGAGACCACTCAATGAGTTGTTCGAAGCAAATCAAGAAATTGAAATATATCAAAGGTCCAAGGAATTATTCCATTCTACACTCAATGATAGAGGAGTGGTCAACATTCATGTTTTAAATATTATAGACCAGATCCGATATTTGGAATGACGGGGCATTATGATTGATGAACGGCTAGGTCGAAATTTGATTCTATCTTATTTGTCTTGTACTTACGCTCGCTTTGTGTTAAACATTCATATACATTTGATTCAAGCATGTTATGAAGAAATTCATAACATGTTACGCACGACGGAATGTGATTTGAAGAAAGTCAGTCTCACTTTGTACCTCCATGGTGGAGCAAGCTCTTCAAAGACTTCTAGAAAGTAAAAGAAATCAAAATGGTAAAGAATAAGATTTAAAAATAAGTAAATAAAATGACGCAAAGTATATTTTAGGAAAATTCAATATTAAGAAATTATTCAGGGTTGTGAATCTTTCCAATATCTTTTTAAAAAATGAAGAGGTTATTTTATGTTTTTTGTATATATTGGTTACTAACCTGGAAAACGAAATTCTACAAAAGCCTCTGTCGATGGTCGGATGCAAATACCCAGTGTAACCCAATTAAATCATAGGTCTATGTTAACCAAGTTACCTGAATTCATTAAGATTAGATTCCAATTGTGGCTACCCCTGGCCGACAGGTATATATCTATCCTGTAAGGAAATCTATTAAAGGGTTATCTATCCTCAAGGAAGATCGTGGGCTATTAAGTCTAAGGCTGAAACCTAAAATTCCTTTGTCAAGTTTATTTTAAGTTTACCAGATCAATCTTATTAATTGCCAGTTAACAAGAAACATTAAGTTTAAGACTTAATAAGTAAACCTTTTTATTACCCAAACTATAAAATAACCCCTTATAACCCGGTGATATTGGAATTCATCACAACCCCAGATAACGGACTTAGTTACGACATATATCTAAGGCTAATAAAATCTTAAATAAAATAACAGACATAAAGTAAATGCTGGAATTAAATAAAGTAAATGTTGGAAATTAAAAATGTAAAAGTACAATAAAAGAAAATACTGGGGGTTAGAGGATCCACTTTTAATATTTCAAAATTAGAAATCTCTCTTATTATCAATGTTTACCGATTAATTAACCAGACCATAAAGGCGATAATTTCATTTGTCTCAATTAAATCCAACAGACCATATAGGCGGTAAAAATGTTATTACCTAAACCGATCATATAAGCGGAAACTACATCTAAAATGAAAAACCGACCATTTATACGGTAAATAAGATTGTCACATAAACCGGTCTTATAGGCGGTAACTAATTAATTCAAATTTTAATTAAAATAAGGGAGATTAATCTAATTCATTATATTAAAAGTCTCACATTTTCACCCCAGCAGAATGAGATTACATGTTCATCTGCTGTAAAAGAAAACACACAAAATTTTATTAATTAAATAAAAAGAAATTATAAGAAAACTTAAATAAATATACAAGAAAGCATGAAAAAATTACAAAGTTTAGCTTCGTATTTATAGGAAAATCTAAAGGTTTCCACCAATTTCTCCACCAATTGCTCCACCAAACATGGCATCAAACATAGCACCAAACATGGCAGCAAATCCTCCACAAAACATGCAAGCATGTTTGGTGGAAGTTTGACAATTTTTTCTATTTTATTATATTTATTTTATATTTTCAAAACGACTATAGTAATTACACAAAATATACTGGATTATTCATCAATTGCAGTTTTGCAAATTTCAGAATTCGAAAATATTTAAAACTTCAAAGTTGTAGATCTTTGTGTCTTCTTTAATCTAAAACTTGAATCAGCTCAATTGGATATTGGATGAAAATATTATGGCCAAACTACCAAACTTGCGCAAAATTGGAATTTAGGACTGCACTTCGTGACGCGTATAGTAAATTTTCGTTTTCGCCATTTTTTGCTCCAAATTTCATCGTTTTAAGCCTCGAGTTGATTCTCTTAAGTCTCGATACTTTATTTATCTATAAAACACATCAAAACACATCAAACATTCATCAAACCCCGAGAACTAAACAAAATATTAGGTAAAAGGGGCGGTAAATATTGATATATTTTCCGCTCATCAAGAAGCTGTTTGGATTAGAAATTTTATCACAAAACTTAGCATTATGCGAAGTATTGTGGATTTGATCCCACTGTACTGTGATAATAGCGGAGCTATTGCGCAGGTTAATGAGCCAAGAGCGCATTCTAAGTCTAAACACATGGAAATGAAATATCGCGTGGTTAGAGAAATTAATTGAACAAAAAAGATATAGTGTTCTTGAAGGTTCAAGGACAAGACAACATAGCATACCCACTTACTAAGGCCTTACCTCCTAAGTTATTCAATAATATTTGTAGGAGATAAGACTTACATACCATCCAGATTGGCTCTAAGCAAGTGGAGTTTATTGGAGTTGGTGCTTACAGCGTCAATCCGAATAATTTTATTAACATTATATTTTATTATTTATTAATAAAATAATTATATTTTCATTTCAACACTTGTTAATGGTAATGTCATTATGCATATTAGTTTGATATATAAATATGCTAAGAATGAAATCAACCTTAAAATAGTCTTGTAGTAATACTGAACACTAAGATTATCATACCGTAAGTATATTGTGTCAAATTTTAGTAAAAGATAAGTAAATAGTGTCGAACCCACGGTCGAATTCCTATAACCTATAAGACTAGCGCATGTCGTATATTGAAATTGGAGTTCCAATGATCTAACCCGTTGTACCATGAGCAAAGGAAGCTCGTATAGACATGTGGGTATTCGTTGGAGTGAATACTGAATGACTCACGGGTGATTCATACTAGTTAGAAGTACACACCACTGTTAATAGGAATCCCCTCGAGTCTAAAAGAATATGTGATCCGTTGACTATAGGATAGCATTGATTTTGTATGTGATCCTCCACACGTTGATGCCATATATTTCATATACCTTTCATGGTCTGACCGTTAGATGTTCGTTGGGGGTAGATCGATGCACTCGTTGATCAAATACATATGAATATAGGATCCGTCGGCTTGTATGTGTACCATAAAGGGTTTAGGTATCCATGTAAGTAAGTCATGATTCTTATGACTTTGGCCAAAGCTGATCACCTAGGGTGGATCGTATGTATCATAAATAGTATTTTGATTAGTTGTAAAGAATCGTGAACATGTCGACAATATGAGATGTGTGCTTTGGAGATTTGACGGTGTAATCTATGTTTCCTAAGCACAACTCATATATCTTACAATAAAGGGATTGTTAAACATATGTGATGACCTCCACTTGTATAGTTCAGAAAGATCGTTTGTGTTCTTCTCGAATTCGGAGGTAGCCGAATTGCGTACATATAAGCTAGGCTTTTATGATGACTGTGTCTAAACTTATAGAGTCCTATAATATAAAGTGTACTCGTTAAGCACTTGGGTAACCGATAATGTTTGATAATAAATAATATTTTATATTATAATTATCAATTAAAATAATTAAGTGTTATTGGATAACATTAATTATTTTCTTTGACCCAATTAGATTAATTGGATTAATCCAAAATCACATGAGGGCTTTGTTGTAATTTCATAAATATCTCTACTATTAGAGGATTTTTTAATAATTAAAAAATATGTAATAATAGGTGTATTTGGCTTGATTTATTTGGATTAAATCAAAGTGATAGAGAATTAACTAATCAATTGGTTAAACTTTTCTTGATTTAATTGGATTAAATCAAAGTGGTAGACAAATGTGATTAATTATACATAATTATTCATATTTGGATAAATTGGATTAAGTCCACAAAAAAGTTGATTAAAACTTTTATTAATTAAAAATTACATAAGCTTCACTATAAAAACCAAGCTTGAGCAAGTTTTATACAAGACAAAACAAGGATTAAGCAAAAGAAAGAAATATTAGCCTAAGTAAAGTTTTTGTGAGATAAGCTTTGGAAGCTCTTTACAACAACAAGAAGAAGAAGATTTGATTTTGGAATCAAGCTTGTTAGCTTTGGAAATTCTCTACAGTAGTAAGGAGAAGAGGATTGGATCTTGGAATCAAGCTTGCTAGCTTTAAAAGTTCTCTACAACTTTTCAATAAGGAGATGAAGATTGGATCTTGGAATCAAACTTGCTAGATAATTTGATCTTCTCTAAAGTTATGTTTCATTAGTGAGTTGTTATCATTAATGAAATATATAGTGGGTGTATTATGTATTGGATACATAATAACATAGCTTGGTGTTCAAATTAGCCTAATGAATTGTGTATGGATGCTTTGGAAGCATAAACATAATAGGTCAAAATATTTATGTTGGACATAAACATAAAATTAGAATTTAGAACCCTAGATGATAGCGTGGAGTTATGACTATCATTCTAGAATCACTTGACCGCCTCTGAGTGACCTAGAAATTTTCATGAGTCATCTCATTGTGGGATTCTATTTTGGTTTATGTTTGACTCAAAAATTAATATATGTATTTACAATACATGTATGTTGTTGTGTAACATGTGTTGATGTTGGTTTTGATGTTAAAATTGGATTTTAGGTGTATTGAAGTGTTTAGAGAAAATTGAAAGTGTGTTGAATTGGATTCAAGGTAAATTTACTCTCTGCCAATATTTTACACAAGGTAGCGTCGCAACTCGAATCTCTGGTGTCGTGACACTTAGCTCTCAGAGCTGCGGGCATCGCGACTCTCTCCCTCGCGCGTCGTGACTTCGAGCATTCACAGATTGGACGTTACGACTCCCAAGCATGCGGTTCGCGACTCCCCGAAAGTTGCTGCGAATGAGCACATAAACTTCATTTTCTCCGTTCCGGAGTTTTTGGACTCTAATTCGGCTCCGATATTTCCTACGGACTCATAACGGAATATATTATTTCATAAAATAATTTAAAAATACACATATTCTTGATATCTATGGTTTTACCCATTTTTGCTGCGCGGGCACCGATCCGACCTTATGGGTCCCACAATCGCCCCAACAAAAGGAACTTTCGTGGTTTTAGAAGAGAGAGAGAGAGAATAGAGTTTAATTTTTTTTATGTGTTACAAAGAAAGATCTATATATTTAGGATAAAATAAAATAAATATAGTATTATTTTAATTTACTATTTCTTTTATTTAATAAACTTAAATCCACATCACTCATTACCCTTGACAAAATAACCATGACATGGAAGATTTCATCTAGAAAATTTAAATTTTGAAATGGCTATTAATTTTAGTTAAATCATAAAAAACAAAAAAACAAATTTCGTCACCACCAGATTAACTCAGTGAAGTCCAAACTTAAACTGATTAAAATTTTACGAGTTATCACAGCTTAGGCTCTGTTTGATGTTGCAATTAAGAAAATATGGTGAACAAACGATGGTTTATAAACGTTATTATGTAATCTTATTTTATGCTAAAAATAATTATGATGCGGTTTTGTAATATTTTAATGGTGGGAAAAAGCTAAAATTTTTAGTTTTTACAAAACTCAATTTTTAAAAGAAATCACGATTAGTAATCATATTTTTTTTATCATCATTAACCAAACATTTAAAAGTTATATTTTGACTCAAACACAGTTTTGTTATTTCACCATAGGTCAAACCATAATACCAAACAGAGCGTATAGAGACTAACTTTTGCTTAACATATTATCATTGACTAGCCCTATACGGAATGAGAACAAAGCCTAAATGATGATATAACTATGCTGAAAGCTGTGAAAAACAAGATGTAGATTAATAGAACCAAATATAAAGACTAGTAGTTACATGGATGTTTTAATCACTCACACTATTGTGAGAAATCCAATTCAAAATCTACTCTATAGAGTATATTTGTCTATAAAGTAGATTTGTGTAAATTTAGAATCCAATACACAAACCAAATTAGAATCCCAATAAGAAATGTCTTGTGAACAATATTCTAGGTCACCCAAATGTGGTCAAGTGATTTAGAATGGTAGTCATAACTCTAAGTTTTAATCTAAAGTTCCAAACTCTAAATTATGTTATGTCTAACATAAATATTTTCACCCAATTACAAACATATTGTATTTATATTTTCAAAGCATCCTAACACAATTTATTAGTCTTATTTCAATATTAAGTTATGTGATCATGCATCTAATACACGAATGAACATAGCTTAGGAGAAGATCAAATATTACCCAGTAAGCTTGATGCGAGATCCAATCTACTTCTCATTTGTTGAAATTGTTGGAGAACTTCCAAGGTGTGCAAGCTTGACTTCAAGATCCAACTTTGATTTCCAATGCTAGCAAGCTTCACTTCAAGATCTAATCTTGATTTCTCCTAAATGAAATGTTTTAGAGACCTCACAAGCTTCTCTAAATATTTCTCTAACTTATTCTAATTTCTCTAAGAATTTTCTTGTATTTGTACTTGTCATTAAATCCTTCCTAAAGCTTGTTATTTATAGCAAAACTTAGGCAATTTTTAATTAATAAAAGATGCAATCAACTTTTAAGTGGACGTAATCTAATTTGTCTAAATATATATAATTAGGTGTGACTAAACTGTGAGAAATTTGAACCAGATAAGACATCAGCCAATGAGGAATTTACTGGAATATGGTTATTTATTTGAACCTGACAAATTACTACTTAAACAATTTCTTTTAAAGATTTTTTAATTCTCAAATTTAAATCACATTGCATGTGAACATGATAATATAATCAGATTTTGAATAGTTTTATTTTTTTAATCACACTTATTGATTGAAGTAAATAATGTGACTTAATGACACACAACACAAACATATTTAGTCAAAAGATTAAATGATTTTAGAGTTAATTTTGAACTTACAGAAATCCGAATTTGAGAGAGATTTCTTAATAAAATCGTAAGTATAAATATTAAATATATGTAGAATTTTATAAAATGTGATTTAATGTCTTGATAAAGGAGATATTAGTGTTTGAAAATAGTTATTTTAAAATCACCAATTTCTTATAAATGTAACGACCCAAATTTGACGTAATCTTTTTTCGTTAAAATATATCGACAATGGTATTTGCTCCAAAGCTTATAGTCTCTAAATCAATAATATATAATTTTTTAATAAAATATTTTATAATTGATAGATATTTGATTTTTAAATAGAAGGTTAGGAAAAAAAGATATAACCTATTTTAGATTCCCCATTCACGTCAATTGCGCTTTTCATATCTGTAATTACATGGTTCTAAATATTCGTTTATACTTTTTTTAAAAAAAATTTAAATATTCGTTTATACTTTATAATCTTAGGCGTTAGACAGCCCTACATCGTCCCGAATATGGTGTAAATCGGTCATTTATGCACTTCTTGGTTCTAGGCGAGTTCTAGATGGGTTTAGGCAGTCCTAGGTGGGTCTACACGGGTCTAAGCAGTCAGGTCAAAAAATTGTATTATTGAAATGATATCTGATTCACATCCATTTTTTTATTTAATTTATCATAAAATCACAAATATAAGACATTGACTTGATCAAATAAGGCTTGTAGTAATTACTGAATTGATCAATATAATTACTAAATTGATCA
>SKCR01018056.1:0-20627 GCA_019454045.1 Zanthoxylum bungeanum | reverse complement strand
CCTTCTTCTGCTCACCAAAGCTTCTAGGAAGGCTGAATTTTTTCTTGAATTTGCTCCTTATTATATGTTTGATTCTATATAAAAAAAAAAAAAAAAAAAAAAAAAATTTGGGGTTCTTTGTAATCTTGTTAAGATGTATTTCATATTATATACATTTCAATTTATTGGTTTGTGATTAAGATCATATTGTCTTGGAACTTGATTCAATAGATTCATAGATGTTTGTTGAGCCTAGAGAACTTTTTTACTAAACATACTTAAAAAGGCTTAATGATATTTATCTTAAATATTTTTAAGTCTGGCAGTTTTATATTAATCTTATAAAATTATATTAATAAATCTGTTAAATAAAAATCATATTACAATAAAAATATATATTATAAATTTTAACACTATTAAATTATCTATAATTAACCTAATCTCTAGAATCATTTTTTTAAATTAAAATAATAAATTATTAATATAAGAAACCTATTATAATATAAAAACATTATATATTATTAAAGTAAGAAACCTATTAATTTAATTAATTAATATTTTAATTTATAATTATTAAATTATAAAATTAAAATAAAGAAATAAATTACAATAAGAAAACATATTATAATCACTCATTAAAATAAAAAACATATATGTCACTTAATCTCTACCATTAATCTTTACCATTAATTTTTTATTATTAAATTATAAAATTAAAATATTCTTACAATTAATTTTGTATTAAATAAAAAACCTATTACAATCAAAATATATATTATAATTTTATAAGAATTATATTATAATAAGAAAACATGTTATATTATTCGATTAATTTTTGAATAATATCACAAATAATACGGAAAAAAAAAATGTGTATATATATATATATATATAAGAGCAAAAAATGTGGACATCTTTTCTTTATTTCCAAACACAGAGACCAATCACCAATACTTTTTATTTCGAAAACAGAAGGTGGGCAAGAGCAAAAAATAAAATTTTTTTTTTAACTCTTTATCTCTAAGATTCAAATTTAAAAGACCAACTAAATAAAATTATTTGAAAAATGCATGCTCAAACTACTGGGCTATCTAGATTAATCAAAATGATTTTTTTTTTTTTTTTTTTGCCTATTTTTTTAATTGAATATTCCCTTTTATAATCCACTTTTGAGCCTTTTTAGGCAAGAAGCAGGAGATACTTATCCTTTAAAGTGGCCGTTGATGACAAATATGGACATCTTTTCTAGCTATATAATTTAAAAGTTTTGGTTATTATTATTATTATTTTTTTAATGTGAAAATGTGATCCCTACTAAAAGCATCCCTTTGATTCTTATCTCATCATTGACCAAAGTGACATTCAAGGAAAAAATGCCATTGCTGCAAAGCCAAAAGAAACCCATTAATAAAATGGCAAAAAGAGTTGTGTAATGTGAAACGCTTTAAGATATATATAAGATCGAGACTTAATTAGACCGGACAATTATGATACTAATGTGTCCTGAAAGCATCTTAGTAATAAGTGTACCCAAAAATGAGTGATTTCTTCTTAAAGCGAATATGGATTTGAAAAATGGATTCGCATAATAAATTAGTCAATTCGATTATTCGTTTATTAAATAAATTGAATACAAATTTGAACACACTAATGGTGCGTTTACGTACTCGTAATCGGAATGAGATGGAATCGTAATGAAATGGAATCAGAATGAACTGGAATGAGAATGGTAAATCGGAATCAGAATAAGTTGTTTACTTAATTGTAGAGATCGGAATCGGAATGAAGCAGTATTACCATTGATGTGTTTACTTTGTTCAGTAATCGGAATGAATTGTTAAAAAATTACAAAAATACCATTAGTTATAATTATATATTAATTTATTATATATTAATTATTATTAATTTTTTGATGTATTAAATTACTCAATGTTAAATTATTCATTTATTTAAATATTAAATATTATTTTATTAATATTTAATTCTTTTATTCATTTAGGATTTGTTTTATTATTTTCATTTACTAGTTGTTATGTTTCCATTAAGATTTGAGATATTGTTGCCAATTACAATAAACAATATGTTGGGTATTTGGCTTATACCCAACACTCGATTTCTTTTTAACCAGACAAGAGAAACAAATTCAAAAGTAACAAGAATCAACATACACACCAAGAACACAAAAATTTATCGTGGTTCGCCTGAAAGATTCAGACTACATCCACGTTAGAACTCCAGAAATAAAGAAATAAAGGAGTTCACTACACTATAATATCAATATCATACAAGGCTTTTCTTCTCTTCTTTACACCACTGTTTCCCCAAAATCAGAGCACAAATCAGAAACCCTAGAACTCTAATGTGCCAACCTTATAAATAACAAAACTCAGTTACCGCCTTCGATCTTCGAGTCAGATGATTTAGGCTCAGTGAAACTGATTTTACAAACAAGATTACACAGGCATGGTTCAGGTTTATTGCTCTGAGAAAACAAGGAGAAGAAGAGAATAAGAAGATGAAAAACATAAATCGTATATCTCTCATTCGAGAAAATCTTTGGTGCAATAGTGGTACCACATCATCCATGCAACAAGCCAATCATTCATTGCCACGTTTGTTAAAAAATTAAAAAAAATAACTAAAAAATAGGTATTAAATTATAAATATCATTTTTTAATTCACTGGTGGTACCACGTCACCCATACCACTGTTGCACCAAAGATTTATTCCATTCCTTCAGCCCTAGCTTCCAATTTATATGAAGAGCAATTAGGTCAGCAACGGCAGATATTGTACCACGTGTCCACATCTAACGGTCACCAACATTTCACTCTTTAAAGACAAACGACAAGTCGTTTGAAGACAACAATAACAAACGACAAGTCACTCAGTTAAATGGCTTCACATTTTACACAATAATATTGTTTATATTTGACAAGTGGTCTTTTTTTAATTAGTTGCGTATTTCATATATATATATATATATTTATGAATAATTAATGTAAATATATTATAATAATTTATGTCGTTGAATAATTTCAGGACTAAACGAAATTCGATTCGTTTACTAAATGAATCGAATATAAATCTTGATATTATGATTCGTTTAATAAATGAATCGAATACGAATCCATCATATTTTTTATTCGATTCATTTAGGATTCAATATAAATTTGATTCGTTAATTTATTTTGTCAATCCTAATAGAACATGGTCTTATTTGAACCAATTGAAATGACAATAAAGATAAATTTGTGAGATCTGTCAAAATTAAAGAGAAAGCAAAAGCAAAAAGGAAAAGCACAAGCATGAATCCATGAAACATAATATTGTCTGGCTTAAAAATGGCAGCAAGGAAGTGCTCATTATATTTGTCTGCGATGGGTCCATGGCAGCAAAATTTTATTTCCTATTAACTCCATGTGCAGCCTCCGGATTTTCTTCAAGTTTGTCTGCCTTTTTTTATTCAATTCAATTCGGATATGCAATTTAGGGAATAAGGACGGGACGTGGGAACTCATTCGAGAATTATTAAGAATAAAAGTGCGTTTAGTAGAGAATATTATGTTTATATTCTCACTGTAATACTTATAAGTTAGTTATATTATCAATTAATATTGTATATCAAACAGTGGATATAAGTTACGAAGCAAATACTAGAATATATATAAGCGTAAAAAAAATAAACTAATGTTGTGAGATTATGATTTTGTAAGTGTTAACGCTAGCGTTAAATAAGATATTAATGGAGCATTAAAACGCTAAAATTAACGTTCCACCAAATTAAAAGTCTCAATATTTGAATTTCTCAATTCTTAACTGGGAATTTTCGAACCCCACCTCTACCCACCATTAAATTGTAATTTGTGGCTCACCTAACCTCTTGCATTTAAACGTATTTTCATATGCAAAATAAAAAACAAAAAAGTAGTCCCCTCCATTTCACATGGTTCAAAGTTCTAAAATATTTGGCTAAAAATATATAAAAAAGATTAAATGATTCTTTATTTTACAATTAAGCCAACAAAATTTTATTTTACTTTTCTTATATACCAAAAATACCCACGACCAAGTTTCAATGAAGTAAAAGACACAATCTTCTTTTCATTTTCTTTTTCGTCAAGTTCTGTAAATTTTCTTTTGTCATAGTAGCTTTTTCGTTGATTACATGCATCTCAATGACGTGTCCCATTTTTTCAAGCATCATTGTCTTAATGTTTCATGCATGCCTGCTTTTTTTTTTTTTTTTTTGTTCTCTTTTTATTGTTATAGTATTATCATATAATTAGTCGGGAGCCCGCATTTTATCCGGATTTATTTAGATAACATTCATTTATATCGATAATCACATTAGTAATATCTCAAAACCAATGTCATGCCTTTAAAATATTGAATGATCCAAATAAAAGGTATTTTGGTAACATGACAGTATAGAATAGCCCCAACTTCAACATTGATGACCCTCCTAATATGAAGAGATGAGATCCAATTATGACATAATTAGGTAGTAAAAATAGAAAACATATCAGATTTTCTGAAACTACACAACCTATGATGTAATACGTACACTCAGAAAAGTGAGGTGCAAGTGGTGTGTCAACAAGCACCAATCCATAAAGCTCCAGCATATTCTGACAATAGCCAACGCAATAATAATATTGAAGGGGAAAGAAGATAGGTTTAATAAAAAAAATTTAATGAAGTATCCAAAATTTCAAAAGAAAATTATATAGTAGTAACCTTTATTATTATTATTTTTTAAAAATTATTGGAAACCCCACCGCCAAATCACTCATTTCGGGTTTAAGCGGAGCAGGTAAAACCCCCGACTGTCTCAGACTCTTATAAAAAACACACTTCATATATTCGAATTCAGGACCTCAATGTGAGATCATGAGCCCTACACCACCAAATCACTCACTTTGGGACGATATAGTAGTAATCGTACCTGACAAACATACCCAAAGGGCAATAGCTCTTGAACATCTCTCTGTTATAATTATTGAAGTCAAATATATTGTAGTCAAATATATTGTAATATTATATGATACGTAAAGCTTCATAAATTAATAATTGTTATCATTTCACTTTATTTGCGTGTCAGATTATCATAGGGGATGGGTTCGAGACCAATATTTAACTATGGATTCAAATGAGAGATTATATGCAAACTCTAAATATAAGACACGGAAAACTCCAACTCACACAAGTCTATAATAAAATGCAGAAACATCGCGAAAAAGAAAAAAAAATGCAACATACATGATATACTCATGAAGCAATTTAAAAGTGCATTTCTCCACAGTAGTATGCAAAGGAGAAAATTCTATAAACAATGAGAAAAAAAAATCATTAATTTGATTAATGATACTAAAAATGACCACTACGAACAATAATAAATCCAGAAAATCAGAACAATAATAAAATTTTGATTACCTGAAACTCATTGAATCAAGGAGAAAGCTATATTAGGTTTAAGATTATAATAATAGTAGTACGGGGGTCCGCATTTTATGCGAGTGGAGCATATATTTCATATTGTTAATACTCTAGATCTTATCGATTTGATAGTTTTAAATGAGACAATTGATTTATTTACACGTAATATTTATACTTCATTCATTTTATCTCTCAGTTGTATTCACTGTGCAACACTAATAATTAGATTCTGTAATACAGTAAATAATAAAAAATTCATGAAATAGAAAATTTATAAAATAATTCAAAATAACTAACAAATAACAATATAACTGAAATCCAAAAAATTAGATAGCTTTTGTGGGCAGTTACATTTACATTTCTTATTTTAATAGACAATTATATTTTTATATAGGTTTTTATTTTAATAATTATTTATTATTTTAATTTTATAATTTAATAATAAAGATATTAATTGTAGATATTAGATGCCACATATAATTTTTATTTTAATAGAAGAATATATTATATCTTCTTATTATAATAGGTAATAAAAAATTATTGTAGAGAGATTAGGTGTCATGCGACGCAATGATAAAACTTAAAAATGTTTAACATATATATATTATTTGCCTGATTATCTGTGATATTATTCAAAAAAATTAATCATATAGTATAATAATATGGTTCTTATTTAATAGATTTATTAATTTTAATTTATAATTTAATTATAATAGGATAGTATAATATGTTTTCTTATTATAATACAATTATTATAAAATTATAGTATGTATTTTTATTGTAATGAGTTTTTTATTTAATACAAAATTAATTGTAAATATAATTTAATAATAAAAAATTAATTGTAGAGATTAAGTATCACGTATATTTTTTATTTTAATGAGAGATTATAATATGTTTTCTTATTATAATAGATTTCTTTATTTAAATTTTATAATTTAATAATAATAAATTAAAATATTAATTAATTAATTAAATTAATAGATTCTTATTTTAATAAGAGATATTTTAATTTTATTATTTAATAATAAAATAAATTGTAAAGATTATATGTCACATATTAAATTAATAGGTTTCTTATTAATAAGAGATTATATTTTTATTTTATAATGGTTTTTATTTTTTTTAATTAATTATTAATTAATAATTTTATTATTTTAATCATAGTTTTATTTTTATATTGAAATAGATTTCTTATTTAATTATACAATTTAAAAATAAAAAATTTAAAATAATTTCCTATTGTAATTTAATATTAAATAAGAGATTTTGTTTTTATATCACAATACTTTTATTATTTTAATTTTAAAATTTTAAAATAAAAATTATTTTAGAGATAATTTAATTTTATATAAAGGTAATAAAAAAATATTGTAGAGATTATGTGACATGTATTAAATTAATATGTTTATTATTTTATATGAGATATGTTTTTATTTTATTATAAGTTTCTTATTTTAATTTTTAATAATAAAAATAATTTTAGAGATATTTTAATTTTATAATTTAATTTAATTTTTATTATAATAGGTATCTTATTTAATAAAATTTAATAGTGAGCCGCCATGTGGCAGACAAGCTTAAAAATATTTAACTAATAATAATAATAATAATAATATAATAAGAATAATAATAATAATAATAATAATATAATATTTTAATTTTACAATTTATTAAGAAAAAATTAATTGTAGAAATTAGGTAATTATAGATAATCAATAGTCCCATAGGCATGGCTTAGTTATGTATGACTCAGGATATGACCTTCTGGTCCTCTGTTTAAATTCAGAGGGCGCGTTTCTAGTAAGAGCCTGAGACAGCCGGTGTTTTACATGCTCTACTTA
Organism: Zanthoxylum bungeanum; assembly: GCA_019454045.1. Classification (NCBI taxonomy): domain Eukaryota; kingdom Viridiplantae; phylum Streptophyta; class Magnoliopsida; order Sapindales; family Rutaceae; genus Zanthoxylum; species Zanthoxylum bungeanum. The sequence continues at coordinate 13,365 of SKCR01018056.1, read as the reverse complement.
AGCCCGAGTCTGGTGGTTTGGCAGCGGGATTTCTACCGTTTCCAAAAAAAAGAAGATAATTTAATAGTATTTTTTATTTTATTTTAATATGATAAATATTTTCTTGTTACAATAGAATTCATATAAAATTATATATGTATTTTTATTTAATAGATTTATTAATTAAATGTTATAACTTTAATATGAATCTGTCACGTGATGCGATGATGAGGCTTAAAATTATTTAACTTTTATATATAGATAATATAATATAGAGGATTATGTTTTTTATATTGTAATAGGTTTCTTATGTTAATAAGTTTTATTATTTTAATTTTATAATTTAATAATAAAAAGTAATTGTATAGATTATGTTAATTGTAATTACTAATAGTGTGTTTATTTTAATTTGATATTTAATATGTTTTCTTATTATAATAAAATTCTTATAAATTAAAATATGTATTTTTATTGTAATATGATTTTTAATTAATAGATTTATTAATTTAATTTTAAAATTTAATATGAAGCTCCACGTAACGCGATGAGTAGACTTACAAATGTTTAACATATATATTGAAGATTAATGTCATGTGGCGCGATGACTAAAAATATTTAACATATATATAGAAGATTAATGTCATGTGGTTAAAATAATTTAAATGGTCCAAGTGGGAGTTTTTTTTTTTTAAAGAGGTTTTATTAAACAACTCAATTATAATAGAAACTTTTCTATATAATCCAAGACAAATTTAAAATTTTAGATTCAGTCCTATAGTAAAAAAATTACCAAAAGGAAAAAAGAATTTAACCCAAAAACTAAAACAAAAAATAAATAAAATTAATAAAACACACCCACGCGCATGCATGGGATGTGTGTTTTAAAAATAAATTTTTTTTCAATATCTCCAAACATATAAAGTGTTTCATGAGAAAATTACATATTATCGATATAAATCATAAACTTTAAAAGAATACTCATTGTTGATATGCTTCAATTTAAAAAATGGTTAAAAAATGACACTTATATTTATAAGAGAACAATGATTTCAAACAATTCATTTTCAAACAATCATATTTATTTCATCTGAACTTTAAATCCCAATCTATAAAAGACACATATACATGAACATACACACCTACAATTTTCGTCAACAAACCTCTCTCAAATTTAGAATTACGTAAAGTCGAAATTAGCCCCAAAATTATTGCATTGCACATACTTCACATTGACCAATGTCATAATCAAATTTTTACCCTAATTATATGTGCATCAATCAATTTGCTTACCTTTAGTCACATTAGTTACTTCAGTCACATTGTCGACTCTCAGTCACATTGAACACAATCACATTGTAACCTCAAGTCACATTACCATCCTCAATTATATTAATGATCTCAGTTACATTGTCGGCCCTCAGTCATATTGAGCACAATCACAATTATCACATCAGTCACATTGCACACCCTTAGTCACATTTGTGACGTCAGTTAGAATAGTTACCTCAGTATAATTGTGACATTGTGTTCATTGAACACAAACACAATTGTCATATCAGTCATATTATAGACTCTCAGTCATATTTGTGACGTCAATCGAATTAATTAGTTATATCAGTCATAATTATGACATTTGTCACATTATTGACTCGTTACATTTGTGACGTCAGTTGCATTAATTAGTCACCTCAGTCACATGGACCATAGTCACAATTGCGACATCAGTCATATTGCCGACCATCAACTACACTTATGATATTAGTCACATTTCCGACCTTATGTCACATTAACGACCCTCAGGCACATTTAGCATAATCACATTTTTTACCTCAGACATATTATGACTGTATTTTTTTTTACCTATAGTGACTGTCAATTAGGTGGGTAGTTGAGTGCAATTTGTTTACGCACAATCACAATGTGAATATAAATAGTTTCACTTGCACAAAAAAAAAACAAAATGAACTAATATTTAGTGTGTATTTAAAATAAAAAATAAGCCTTTTCAAAATGGGCTAACAATGTATTTGATCTTACCCATCCCATTATTTTTAAATCAAAAAATAAATAATTTTTTTATTTACGTGAACATTTTTTTTTTAATATTTTTTTTTTGCTTTAGAAATTTTTTTGGTCAAACCTCTTATTAGTCAAAAAATACTAAAGAAATAAAAATGACTAAAAATGAATAAAAGTTAAAACATTAGGATTAATGATGAAACAAGTTAAAAGATATGGTTTTCTCTATATTAAGTGTTGAAAATATGTTTTTTTTTTAATTTAAGAAATTACATTTCTATTTTTTAAATATATTAAAAATATACAAAATAAAAGTCTAATATTTAAATTCACTATTGGATTATACTTAGTAATAAAGTATCTAAAGAAATTTTTAAAGGGCAAATAACCACACCTTAATTTAATTTGTTCATATTTTTTTTAATATGCTTGAGATCAATCTGATCCAACACAGCCCCAAGAACATTCAAAGATCAATTAAACCAAACCCTAATTCAAGACTGCACCTAAAGATTGTAAAGAAACGGAATAAACCCCAATCAAAACCAACAGAGAACACACAGCACAGAATGATACTAGATTAACTAATATGTATAAGAAAGCTCATCAGATTACAAATTATTTAAAAAGATTTCCAGCAAGCTCTCAATTGAACTCTAATTCTAAGAATTTCTATACTTACAAGTGGAAATGAAACAAAGATACTGTAGAGCCAGGATAGTTATTTTATGAGTTCTATACATTCTTATATGATCCTTTTGTTATTTCTTTCATAAGACGAGTTCTGATAAGAAAAAAAAACATCGCGCTATAGAGAACGTGTTCATAAATTTATAATAGAATCATACTACAACGACGGAATTGTTGTAAATTCTCTAAATATTAAGTTTGGATGAAGGAGGGTCATGTCCATTGGATGGTGCCCTATGGGAATGGTACAAAGATGTAGGGACATGTCCTCCAAATTAGAAGAACACACTTCTAGACTCCAAATGGTGCATGGAAGGGGTATAACCCTTAGGAGAGTTATACCTCAAACCAAAAGGTGCCCTTAAGGCACCCTTCCATGCCTATATATAGGAGCCTTCAGTTCATTCTAAGCATCCAAAAAATTCATAAAGTCTTGAGTCACAACCTTTTGTTTTGAAGTCAGAGAGAGAGATTCCACCATTATCCTAGTTCAAGATCTTGTTAAGGAGTGCCAATTGAACAAGATGAATCCAAGTAATCCTGGGAGGACGTTAGCCACAAAATCTGTAGAGCACCGAGACGGGGCTAATAAGTTCTTAAGGATAGAGGCAACTCGACTTGGACTACATATTTTTGTCATTTTTCCAGGTTTTTCTTATTCTCTAAGGTTTAGGGTTTATGGTGTAATATTGGCATGATTAGATTTCATTGTTGTTTTGATTTGTTATGATGCATGTTGATTTCGTTTAATAACACATAATTCCCCAACAATCTTAAGAACTTATTACCATTAGTGTTGTTAGATGAAAATTCGCATGTTTTAATAAGAAATTTTCTGGAAAATGTATTCTATGCATGAAAAATACGCATGGACGTTCGAACGCCCGACGACGCGTAGGCAAAAATTTGAATTTTCGTAAGAACGTTCGAACACGTATTCAAACGCAACTCGAATGCAAGTCTTCTGCCTAAGAACATTCGAACGCGTCTTCAAACGCATCACGAACGTAAACCCTCTGGAACATTTCGTTCGAACGCGTTTTAGAACGCTACAAGAACGTAAACTCTCTGGAACATTTTGTTCGAACGTTTTCTCGAACATTACACGAATGGGAACTCTCTGGAACACTTCGTTCGAACGCATTTTTTGAACACTACACGAACGTGATCTCATTGGATAGTTTCGTTCGAACGAAGGAACGAACGCGACACTAACGAATTAATCCTGAATTAATCTTAGATTAAAATAGACATAGATCAATCTATATTATTATAATATTAATTTAGTAAAATCATATAATGTATTACAATAAACTTGGCAGTATAGATTTAAGTTAAAATTAGGATGTTCAATTATCACAAGCATACACATAGTGATAATAGGGGTGATCATGGTTTCGGGTCAAACCACGACCCGACCCGAACCGCACCAACCCGAACTGCACCGCGCGGTTTGAAAAAAAATTAAAAATGATTTCAGGTCAATCGGAACCGAACCATAAATTTTGGGTCGGTGTGCGGTTTTGACCCAACCGCGACCTGAACCACAGATTTATTAAACTAATATATTAGATGTATGTAGTTCAATGAATTATAAATTGCATTGAGTAATTTTCTTTACTTCGAACTTAGTTAATGAGTTATCATGACTGTAGGCACTGCATTTTTACACATAAACCCGATGAGGAGTCTTATTTGGAGACAACTACCTTTTGAGTCACGGAGGTCACGGGAAACGGACATCGGAAGGGGAAATTCAGAATAAACAAGGTTCACTGTTTTCGTTCGTGCTGCGTTCGTATTTACGTTCGAACGTCAAACGGATTGCGGGCGTTCGTGCCGCGTTCGAGGAAGCGTTCGAACGGTGTCGGTAAATCTGGTTTTGCTGCTAGCCTCTCGTCCAGCCCAATTAGCCCCCAAAGCCCATAAAACACATCCCAATTTAAATAAATAAATATTAAATTAAAACATTAACTAAATAATATAATAACTAAATTAATTTAATGATTAAATAAAACATATACCAAACATAAATAAACAATTACCAACTTAACTAAAATCATGCCTAAAATAAACAAATCACACACTAAATCAAAATATAATCATACCAAGTTAAAATCAATCAACCAATTATATTCCCAATCTAATAAGATTATTCCCAAATCTAAAATATTGTATTCCTAATCCAAGCCAATCAAATATTCAACCTTCCCTATCTAGCCAAGATTTGTCCCCCCTCAATCTTTGACTTCCCTTAACCAACCAAATCAAATCCTTTGACTTCCCTTAACCAAACCAAATCAAATCCCTTTCCTTGTCAAACCCAACCCTTTGCCTATAAAAAGAACCCTTCACCAACCTTCTCAAGACTAGTTTTTAGTTTTGTAGAGTTTTTAGTCCTTAGTTGGTCCCCTAGTCCCCTAATCCCTAACTCATACACAACACATAAAAATTACAGGAGGAACACACCCAAGGAAACAATAAGCAAAAGATAAAGAGGAAAAGGCAGCGAAACCACAAGGAAACAATAGCAAAAGACGGAAAACGACGACTCAAAACAGTAAGACAACGAACGAGAACAGTGAACCAGTGAACCGGGAAAGTTGCGGAGCATCCACCCTTCCGACAATCGTGTACCGTACATCCGAGAGATGATTTAAAAGGTAGACCTGAGGGTACCTTTTCATTAGTTTATATTCGTTTTATTATTATTATTATTGCATTCTATTCGCATGAGAGTCGTTTATGGAAGCATGTTGTGGCTTGAATGAAATGGAAGAGTGTCGTCTCTTGTGGTATATAGGATGGAAACCCAGACGTAAATTCCGTAGCCGAATCCGAATGGACGGTAGTGCGGTCTGTACATGGGACACAACACTCCACGTACCACTTGAGTAAACGGCACCTTCTCTTGTTTTGTGTTGCTTTTATGTATTTATTTTTGTCATTTAAATTCTGCATGTTGCTTATTTATGCATGACTCAATCGAGCGCATGGGCTTAGTAAGTGGAATGAAAGATCCCCTATGGGGAGGGGTTAAAGCCCTTTACCACAATGCTTTGCCGCCGCGCGATGATGTGTGTTCGGTTGGATGCAAGACACGTTCAATCGGACATACTTAGAATAATATGATTGTCTTTATGTTTGTATGTATGATGTGATGTGACGCGCATGGGCTTAGTATGTTGGTCTAAAGGTCCTCTCTTTGAGAGATCAAGAGCCCCAAAAGGCCACCTTTACGGCAGTACTTCGCCGCGCCCCCTTATTTTGTTGTTTATGTATTGCGTCCCATTTCATGCATCAGTTCTGTTCCCGTTCGAACGCGTTTACGAACGCAACTCGAACGCGCATGTATTTTTGCCTTATCATGCATCAGGTCTCATTTCCGTTCGAACGCGTTATCAAACGCCATACGAACGCGAGCATTCTGTTTCATTTCCTTCGAACGCGTGTACGAACGCTACTCGAACGTTAGCATTCTGTATCATTTCCGTTCGAACGCGTTTACGAACGCTACTCGAACGTGAGCATTCTGTTTCATTTCCGTTCGAACGCGTTTACGAACGCTACACGAACGCGCACACACTGAACTGAGTCTGTCTTATCATATTCATGCATAATTGCCTCTTGATTGATCTTTCTTGTGTTATATAGCCAACCGTATTATTTGTATGCCTGCATTTATCCATTCTATGTGTTCTCGGGATTGTATTAAGCATGATTAGGCTGTTAGCATGTTATTTGGTTAATAGGTTCATGAGATAGTACTCAAGCATGATTATGTTGTTCTTAGTTTTCCATATAATAGGATTGAAATATGTTCATGAGATTGCCATGTGATGTTGCATGTGTGATGAACTTGTTGATGCATGCATATGAATTTAGAAGCATGATATCTTTGGAAATAAATGTTATTTAAGCCTGGTTAAATTATCACATAAATCCTCTTATTACGAGTGACATAAGTAAGGGACCATTCCGAACCCAACGGTTTGAGGTCTTCCCTTGCCAGGGGTGAGTGCGGCCTTAAATCTTTGTCCCGGTTCACACCGGTGGCGACTCCATGTTATTTCGTACTTCCCATCTAGGCCGCGAGCCTAGGAACGGCGTCGCCCAGTTCTGTGTCCTACAGTCTGGCGACTCCACTGGGGATAGAGAATTGGCCCCGAAATATTGACTTGTGATGTTTGGATTTATGTTTTAATTGACCGTGTCTATAGTGGATAAAGTAAGGGTTTAATCAAGGGCACTTTGAGGCTAGGTAATGGTTTGGTGTCTTCCTTCACTCACTACCTTTCTAGAAGGAAAAGCTGTGAGGACACCTATATGGCCATCTACTTGTAGCCTTTGTGATGGACTAATTTGGAGGACTCGTTGTTTATTCCTGACAACAAGCGATAAGAGCCTAAGAGGCTTGGGTATTTAAATGAGCCTCGCTCCACCTTCCCTCTGGGGATCTACAACGGGAAATCCATTTGACAGTCCGTCACTCACCATAGCTCATTGGCACGTACCTTAGTGTATAAAAAAGGTGCGCCCACTTGGTTGCTCGAACCCTTGAGTGGGGAGACCTAGTTGTGGGCCATCCTTCGCCGGTGAGAGCCTTTGTCTATACTCTTACTAACCCCCTATAGACCGAGTTGGCTAAAGTAACAATTATTTCCTTGAATATGTGCTTGTGGACCATCCTCATTTGGATGCAGTTGGACTATTGTCAGAAATGCGGGCTTGCTGGGCCATTTAAATTGGGGCAAGTTCGTACCTTATGACTATTAGGCCCAAAGCTTCTGAAATGTTGATGGGCCATACTGTAAAAATTATTACGTTTGCATTATCTTTCATCTTCCTTGTGTTTGGGAACATCGTTGTTTGGATCCATTTGGACCATTTATCATGGGATATGGGCTTGTTGGGCCATTTAAACTGGGACAAGAACACATCTTATGACGATTGGGCCAAAAGGTTTCTAAATAACAATGGGCCATTTTATGATTGTGTTCGGAATATTATCATTTGGATTTAGTTGGGCTCTTTGCCATAAGACATGAACTCGTTAGGCCATTTAAACTGGGACGGGTTCACTCTTATGACAGTTAGCCCGAAAGATTCTAAAATGATAACAGGCCGATTTGTGTGAAAATTTCAATTGATTTAGTATGTTATATACATCATTATGCACGTCATGCATACATACATCATGATAACCCTTGTATTCTGAAAGCCATCATAGATACCCGTTGGTTAGGGAAGATGACAGACTTGTCAAAAGACCAAGCAGCCACCAGGAGTACCGGCAAAAGACATAACCCAACGGGATAGGAAACCCAATCATGCATGCATGCATACACGTAACATATTCGCATCCTTTTTGTGTTTGTTCTGTTTTGTAATAACAGGTTTCAGAGGAGAAAAAGAGAAAGCGTCAAATGCAAACCAACCAGAAGCAGTAACAGTACAATAGCAGAGTTTCGGGAATGAATCCCAAAGGAATGAATCATAGGGCCGAGGCCCACGTCGTTTGAATTTGGAATGAATCCCAGGGTCGAGGCCCACATTCAGTATCAGTCCGGGGGCGAGGCCCATGTCAGTAGCAGTTGGGGCCGAGGCCCACTTCAGCATCAGTTTTGGGGCGAGGCCCATATCAGTATCAATCTGGGGGCGAGGCCCATATCAGTATCAGCCGTGGGGCGAGGCCCATATCAGTAACAGTCTGGGGGCGAGGCCCATATCAGCAGTATCAGTCTGGGGGCGAGGCCCACATTAGCAGAATTTTGGAATGAATCCAAGGAATGAATCCCAGGGCCAAGGCCCGCATCAGCAAAATTTTGGAATGAATCCAGGGAATGAATCCCAGGGTCGAGGCCCACATCAGCAGAATTTTGGAATGAATCCAGGGAATGAATCCCAGGGCCGAGGCCCGCATCAGCAGAATTTTGGGATGAATCCCGAGGGTCGAGGCCCACATCAGCATCAATCTGGGGGCGAGGCCCATGTCAGTAGCAGTTGGGGCCGAGGCCCACTTCAACATCAGTTTTGGGGATGAGTCCCAGGGTCGAGGCCCACATCAAACACAGTTTGGGAATGAGTCCCAGGGTCGAGGCCCACATTACATCAGTATCAGCATTGCCGGGTATGACATTCTGGGGGCGAGGCCCATATTACATCAGATCACTTGCCGAAAATGGCACTCCGAAAATGGAGCACGGTTCGAAACGGACCATCATCGCAACAGTTCGGGAATAAAGCCCACATTCAGTACAGTCAGGGAACAAAGCCCAGAGGAAGAAAGCCTCATATCAGTATAAGTCATGGAACAAAGCCCAGAGGAAGAAAGCCTCATATCAGTATAAGTTTGAGAATAAAGCTCAAGGGGAAGAAAGCCTCATGTCAGCACAGTTCAGGAAGAAAGCCTACGTTCAGCTCAGTTCAGGGGAAGAAAGCCTCATGTCAGTCAATTCAGGGAACAAGACCCTCAGCTCAAAATGGGAACAAGACCCACGGGAACAAAACCCACCACTCAACAATTCAGGGAACAAGACCATCAGCTCAAAATGGGAACAGACCCACGGGAACAAAACCCAACACTCAACAATTCAGGGAACAAGACCCTCAGCTCAAAACGGGAACAAGACCCACGGAACAAAACCCAACACTCAACAATTCAGGGAACAAGACCCTCAGCTCAAAATGGGAACAAGACCCACGGGAACAAAACCCAACACTCAACATTCAGGGAACAAGACCCTCAGCTCAAAATGGGAACAAGACCACGGGAACAAAACCCAACACTCAACAATTCAGGGAACAAGACCCTCAGCTCAAAATGGGAACATGACCCACGGGAACAAAACCCAACACTCAACAATTCAGGGAACAAGACCCTCAGCTCAAAACGGGAACAAGACCCCAGGGAACAAAACCCACACTCAACAATTCAGGGAACAAGACCCTCAGCTCAAAATGGGAACAAGACCCACGGGAACAAAACCCAACACTCAACAATTCAGGGAACAAGACCCTCAGCTCAAAATGGGAACAAGACCCACGGGAACAAAACCCAACACTCAACAATTCAGGGAACAAGACCCTCAGCTCAAAATGGGAACAAGACCCACGGGAACAAAACCCAACACTCAACAATTCAGGGAACAAGACCCTCAGCTCAAAATGGGAACAAGACCCACGGAACAAAACCCACCACTCAACAATTCAGGGAACAAGACCCTCAGCTCAAAATGGGAACAAGACCTCAGCTCACTTCGGGAATGAACCAGGGGTCGCAGCACCTCACCACCAAATCAACGCAACCAACACATGGTAAGTCAAGTGGCAGCTGGCGAGCCAGGTAAGTAGAAATGCATTGCATAACTTTGATAGGATTGTCACTGTTGCACATTACACAAGTCCCATCAAAGTGGGGGCGACTGTAGGCACTGCATTTTTACACATAAACCCGATGAGGAGTCTTATTTGGAGACAACTACCTTTTGAGTCACGGAGGTCACGGGAAACGGACATCGGAAGGGGAAATTCAGAATAAACAAGGTTCACTGTTTTCGTTCGTGCTGCGTTCGTGTTTACGTTCGAACGTCAAACGGATTGCGGGCGTTCGTGCCGCGTTCGAGGAAGCGTTCGAACGGTGTCGGTAAATCTGGTTTTGCTGCTAGCCTCTCGTCCAGCCCAATTAGCCCCCAAAGCCCATAAAACACATCCCAATTTAAATAAATAAATATTAAATTAAAACAATAACTAAATAATATAATAACTAAATTAATTAAATGATTAAATAAAACATATACCAAACATAAAATAAACAATTACCAACTTAAACTAAAATCATGCCTAAAATAAACAAATCACACACTAAATCAAAATATAATCATACCAAGTTAAAATCAATCAACCAATTATATTCCCAATCTAATAAGATTATTCCCAAATCTAAAATATTGTATTCCTAATCCAAGCCAATCAAATATTCAACCTTCCCTATCTAGCCAAGATTTGTCCCCCCTCAATCTTTGACTTCCCTTAACCAAACCAAATCAAATCCTTTGACTTCCCTTAACCAAACCAAATCAAATCCCTTTCCTTGTCAAACCCAACCCTTTGCCTATAAAAAGAACCCTTCACCAACCTTCTCAAGACTAGTTTTTAGTTTTGTAGAGTTTTAGTCCTTAGTTGGTCCCCTAGTCCCCTAATCCCTAACTCATACACAACACACATAAAAATTACAGGAGGAACAAACCCAAGGAAACAATAAGCAAAAGATAAAGAGGAAAAGGCAGCGAAACCACAAGGAAACAAAAGCAAAAGACGGAAAACGACGACTCAAAACAGTAAGACAACGAACGAGAACAGTGAACAGTGAACCGGGAGAGTTGCGGAGCATCCACCCTTCCGACAATCGTGTACCGTACATCCGAGAGATGATTTAAAAGGTAGACCTGAGGGTACCTTTTCATTAGTTTATATCGTTTTATTATTATTATTATTGCATTCTATTCGCATGAGAGTCGTTATGGAAGCATGTTGTGGCTTGAATGAAATGGAAGAGTGTCGTCTCTTGTGGTATATAGGATGGAAACCCAGACGTAAATTCCGTAGCCGAATCCGAATGGACGGTAGTGCGGTCTGTACATGGGAACACAACTCCACGTACCACTTGAGTAAAACGGCACCTTCTCTTGTTTTGTGTTGCTTTTATGTATTTATTTTTATCATTAAATTCTGCATGTTGCTTATTTATGCATGACTCAATCGAGCGCATGGGCTTAGTAAGTGGAATGAAAGATCCCCTAGGGGGAGGGGTTAAAGCCCTTTACCACGATGCTTTGCCGCGCCGATTGATGTGTGTTCGGTTGGATGCAAGACACGTTCAATCGGACATACTTAGAATAATATGAGTGTCTTTATGTTTGTATGTATGATGTGATGTGACGCGCATGGGCTTAGTATGTTGGTCTAAAGGTCCTCTCTTTGAGAGATCAGAGCCCCAAAAGGCCACCTTTACGGCAGTACTTCGCCGCGCCCCCTTATTTTGTTGTTTATGTATTGCGTCCCATTTCATGCATCAGTTCTGTTCCCGTTCGAACGCGTTTACGAACGCAACTCGAACGCGCATGTATTTTTGCCTTATCATGCATCAGGTCTCATTTCCGTTCGAACGCGTTATCAAACGCCATACGAACGCGAGCATTCTGTTTCATTTCCGTTCGAACGCGTGTACGACGCTACTCGAACGTTAGCATTCTGTATCATTTCCGTTCGAAACGCGTTTACGAACGCTACTCGAACGTGAGCATTCTGTTTCATTTCCGTTCGAACGCGTTTACGAACGCTACACGAACGCGCACACACTGAACTGAGTCTGTCTTATCATATTCATGCATAATTGCCTCTTGATTGATCTTTCTTGTGTTATATAGCCAACCGTATTATTTGTATGCCTGCATTTATCCATTCTATGTGTCTCGGGATTGTATTTAAGCATGATTAGGCTGTTAGCATGTTATTTGGTTAATAGGTTCATGAGATAGTACTCAAGCATGATTATGTTGTTCTTAGTTTTCCATATCATAGGATTGAAATATGTTCATGAGATTGCCATGTGGTGTTGCATGTTGTGATGAACTTGTTGATGCATGCATATGAATTTAGAAGCATGATATCTTTGGAAATAAATGTTATTTAAGCCTGGTTAAATTATCACATAAATCCTCTTATTACGAGTGACATAGTAAGGGACCATTCCGAACCCAACGGTTTGAGGTCTTCCCTTGCGAGGGGTGAGTGCGGCCTTAAATCTTTGTCCCGGTTCACACGGGTGGCGACTCATGTTATTTCGTACTTCCCATCTAGGCCGCGAGCCTAGGAACGGCGTCGCCCAGTTTCTGTGTCCTACAATGACTTAGTTACGCATTTCTGAAAGAAAAACATATTGGACGTCTTAAAGTTCGAGAAATTTCAATCTATTCTAATGAAACGATTGATCGAATATTTTGACTGGTTCAAAGATTTTCAATCCGAAGTTTTGAAAACTATATCCTTAAATTCATCATGAGTCTTTGAGATGCTTGATACGATTAAACATATGAATTTTGGCAATTAGTTCTAAGGTTATTTAATGAATGTGATTCTTACTCAATATTATTCTTCTACGATTCCATCGTTATGGAATTGATCAGTGGGAGAAATCAAATCTTATATGATTTGGTTCGTTTGATATTGACTGTTACCGAATCCGTTTCAATACTATTGGGGATATGCCCGTTAACACTAATCCGTCCTTTTAATTACTGTTCCTTTTTAAAATGTTCCATTGTTTCTACAGTTACATATATGATAGTATACGTAGAAAATTTGAATCTTGAAAAGTTTGAGATTTGAATCTTTCTTTTGTATAATGGTTATATAATTGAAAAGTTCTTGCCCCTCGGAGGTACAAGTAAAAGTTTATCATTTATTCTATTTAATAGAATATTATCTATTTTATTTGATAGAATATCTTTTCTACGATCCCGAATAATAAAATTATTTATTACTTTGTGTGTAACATCGGATGTTGACCATTGTAGAAAAGACTTGACTTATTGAGTCAAATGTGAAAATGATAAAACTATAAATGGAACTACGAATAATTAATGAAAAGACCCTTAGACATCTAATTAAGTCTAA